>JAGFNK010000110.1:0-126843 GCA_025769875.1 Russula earlei | reverse complement strand
TGGGCCCAAAATGGGTTATTTTATCCAAGACTACATTCAGGGTTGTGCCACCTGTCAGGCCAACAAATCCTCCACACACCCCACTCGCCCCCAATTCACCTGATTCCCCCAAGTTTCAGAAACCATTTCAAACCATAGCGATTGACTGGATCGTTGATCTCCCACTGTCGGAAGGAAATAACACCATTATGACCATCACCAACCATGATTCTACCAAAGCAGCAATATTCATACCATGTCGTAAGGACATGGGAACCCTAGAATGGCCAAATATTCTTACGATATGCTTTCCCTTGGACTGGGGTCCCTTCTAAAATCATTTCCGATCGTGTGTTACCAAGTGGTTTGGGGTCCGGAAGATGCCGGAACACCTGAACTATGGACTGCACCGTTTGCATTATGCGTGCGTCAGATCTTGATCGTTTATGTTCCTTGATATCACATTCGGAGCGCGTTGATCGTATCTTTCAGAAGATGTACTGAAGAAGCAATGAGTAGCATTGCTTCTGTCCCAGATGTTCCTGTACCGCCACGTACGTCGATTCCTTGATTGGGGAAGCACTTAATGCTTCCAGCACCGAGATCGTTTACATAGAAGCAACCTCGCTTCTATGAGCCATGTTTTGCTTCTATAGCACCGACCTAGTACTACAGTAGTACAAACCTTATCCCTGTAAGGCTATATAAAGCCCCCAGTAGTAACAGTTGAGCCCTAAGCTCGACTTAGTTTGCCAATCCCAAACAGTTGACTCCTACCCCGTCTGCAGAGCCCCTCTCATCTTGTTGTCATACTCTAGAAGGATCTAACACTCCTTCCCCTCCACGAGTATTGCTTGCTTGACTCAAGCATATCTGCATTGGTAGGACGCGTTTATAGACGCGACCATTGATCTTATTTAAGGCACTTTGGAGCCTTAACATAAGTCGAGCTTCTATCACAGACATCGCTGTGAAAGCGAACCAGAAATAGGCAGGAAGCCTAAAGACTAGGATCTAGTCATCATACGGTCAGCAACCTACGCTGAAGTAGTCAAGGGGGAGAATCTATACAGACCTCTCCACGACAAGAAGAAGGTGTACTACGTGACTCTCGACGAGCAGCACGGTTGGACACACGCATACTTCTGTAAAGACCCCTACTGTCATTGGCATAGACAGTGGTAAGAGGGCAGACAAGTCCCGACTCCCTAGGAAAGGCAGTGGCGAGTGGACAAACTGGAAATCGAAGGAGAACATAGCATACGCGTAAAGTTCAACCAGAAATCAAAGCAAGGAACCAAATTTGGTTGGTTCAAAGCTAGAGAGAGGGACGATCTACCCTCAGGAATCAAAGGAACTGCCATCTGGTGTTGGGCAGACCAGGAAGGGCCTAACAGATATGAGGTCCGATACAAAGGAAGCTACCTTCCTTGTGAATACATCAACGATCAGTGGTACTTTGTTGATTACCACAAAGGACGTCCCTACGCAGGAGAGGACGAAGACATCGACGAATATAAGGTCCTAGGTTTAGGAACCAAGACAGATCCTTATACTACTCATTGGGAACCCAGAAGCTCAGTAGTAGACGACCCAGCTCCATTGATACAAAAGTCATCAAGTGGAGAAACAGAACAGTCGGACCCTCCGACTACAGATCAGAAAGCAGAAGCACCAGAAGTATTGGAGCTAGCTGAAAGACTAGAGCAGACAGTACACGTCTCGCCCATTGAACCAACAATCGTTGAAGAGCCAGAAGAATCAGTCGAAATGGCTACCATTGCAGCAACGCAGACAGCCACCATTGCCACCCAGACAGCAGGTGGAAGAGCAGGGCCCACCATCGTAGTAAACCCTGGAGGTAGGTCCACCTGGAGCAGGAGGACCACCTGGAGGTGGAGGAGTCCCCTTCGGACCCGGAGGTCCACCAGTACCAGGAGGAGGCCCACCTGGAGGAGGCCCTCCAGCAGGGGGACCACCAGCAGCACCTCCTGTAGGACCAGGGGCGAATCTGGCACCTCAGCCGGCACCAGGCCCCCATGGGGGCAACGGATCTCTAAAAGGAGACCCTCCTGAAGTCTTCAAAGGAGACAGGAAAAAGACGAAGTACTTTGTCCAGGATTTCAATCTATGGAATCTGCTCAACAGCGACAACCCGACCATGACTATTCCAATGAAGCGAGTAGCCCTAGCTCTCACCTACATCAAAGGAGAGAAAGTGCATGAATGGGTGGTCAATCAAACGAACCTGGTAGAAGCAAAAAGAAATGGGGACCCGCCGTCTCCCTATGCACCAGTGCAGCTAGATCCAACTGACATGCTCTTTTGGACCGAATTTGTGGATGACTTCTTCAGAGAATTCAAAGACACCACAGAGCCTGAAGACGCTTTCATGGAGCTACAACAACTGTCCATGTCTAAAGCAGCATCGCTGGATGACTATACCAGCAAGTTCCTTGTTCTGCTCAGTAAAGCAGGATGGGACCAGAATTCACCAGGAGCAGTAGAAGCCTACAAGGCTGGACTAATCACCTGGCTGGTGCGACGAATCTACAATCGACCAGTCAGAGATATACCTGCCATCAATGATCTACGAGCATGGATCAATGCTGCCAGGGAAGAACAGGCCAGAGACCAGCTCATGAAAGCCAATATTGGATCTGGAGGTGGATCGTTGACCACCAGGGAAAATCGCATGAAATCCCTACAGGTTGGGAAAAGGCGAAACCAAAGAGATCCGAATGCAATGGAAGTGGACTCAGTATCCACTGATGCAGCAAGGACCAAGCGACGTCCTCCTCTGACAGAGGAAAAGAAGAAACTGCTAGCAGAAGGGAAATGCTTCATCTGCAAGAAAGCAGGACATATCAGTCGGAACTGTCCTGACAAGGACAGAGTCAAGAAGAAATCAAGTAACCCAAGGGACAAAGGGAAAGCTCGAGCTCTGGAAACAGAGAAGGAGGACGACTCAGGGGATAGTGGAAATGAAAGCACTGTCTCCGGGCGATCTACATCTCCTCCTCCTACCTATAACAAGAGCTCCTCCTCGGCGTCCATAAAGAAGATGTCCACCAAACAAAAGGAGGACTTGTTGGAAGAACTGATGGAACAGGGTTTTTAGGAACACCTAAGTCGACGGCCTGGCTTAGGAAGAATAGTGTGTTGCAAGTGTACATTAGAAGACTGAATGCTATGAATATTCCGTTCACTTTCGTCACTGCACACACAACGGCCGAGGAATCTGCTCTACTGGACAGTGGAGCAACAGAGAACTTCATCGATCACTCAGCTTGGAAAAGACTGAAGATTGGGAAACAAGAACTACATGAACCCATGGTAGTACGAAACGTCGACGGAACCCAGAATAAGCAAGGGGAACTCACCCATTACTGCTGGCTTCGCGTCCGATACAAGGAGAAGGAGAGCTTGCAAAGGTTCTATCTCACAGATTTAGGAACGGATCGGGTCATCCTGGGATATCCCTTCCTATATGAATTCGACCCCACCATCAACTGGAAGAAAGGACAGCTGATGGAAGGAACGGTACAGATTGAGACTGCTCGATACAAGTACCTGGATCTCTATGTCGCAAAACTCCAAAAGCGAGCAAGAGATGAAAACCGACAATTGAAGAAAGGGGAAGCCATTTACCTACAAAAGACGACTATTGCTCAGAAGTGGGCCCAGCAGTCGATTAAACCACAGGAAGGAGAGGATCCCCTTGCCAATGTTCCAAAGCAATTCCACCGCTTTGCAGATGTCTTCTCAGAAGAGAAGTCCCAGAGGTTCCCACCACCAAGGGAACCAGACATGCAGATAGAGCTGTTACCTGACGCACCAAAGGAACTAAACTGCAAAGTGTACCCCCTTACACGAGATGAGCGAGAATACCTCAAGAAATTCCTAGCTGATGAAGTAGAGAAGCGATACATCACTCCAGGTCCATCCAGCTACACATCTCCAGTGTTCTTCATTGGCAAGAAGGACAGCAAGGAGAAGAGGATCATTGTAGACTATCGACGACTAAATCAGTGGACCAGACGAGACAATGAACCTTTACCACATCTGGAACAAGAGGTGGAAAGACTCCGAGGGAAAAAGGTCTTCTCCAAATTCGATATACGATGGGGATACAATAATGTGCGACTGGCAGAAGGAGATCGCTGGAAGGCAGCCTTCAAGACGCCATATGGAACCTACCTGCCCAACGTCATGTATTTTGGGCTCAAGAACGCACCAGCCTTCTTTACTAGGCTGATGAGAAGAGACTTCGGTGACTGGCTGGACCGATGGGCAGAATACACGGTCAACTATCTGGATGACTTTGGAATTGCCACGGGGGACAGTCCTGAACAACTAGAAATCCATGAGCAATGTGTCAACGAACTACTCACGCTGATGCAGAAGAAGTCATACTTCCTGAAACCCCAGAAGTGCCAGTTCATGGTGCGAAAACTAACCATGCTAGGATGGGACATAGACGAAGGGAAGATGAAGATTGAGGCCTCCAAAGTCCGAGGAATCACGGACTGGCCTCGGGAAATCAAGGACGTACACGAAGTGCGCAAAGTCATGGGAGTCCTCAGTTACAATAGGGCTTTCATTCGAGGATTCAGTCAGATTGCTCGACCCATTATTGCCTTGACAAAGAAAGGGGTGCCATTTGAATGGACCCAAGAATGCAAAGATGCTCTGGAACGACTTATCCAGATAGTATCTTCTGACCCTGTCCTGCTCCATCCTGATGAGGAGCGACCCTTTGAACTGGAAGTAGACGCGTCCAATTATGCCATTGGAGCAGTATTATTCCAGAAGGACGAACAAGGAAAGAGGAGGCCAATAGGTTACTTCTCAGCAGCCTTGAAACAAGCAGAGAAGAACTACGACATATGGGACAAAGAGTTCTTAGCCATGGTGCGAGCCTTGAAACACTGGCGACACCTACTCATGGGAGCAAAGCATAAGGTGGTGGTTTATACAGACCATGCGAACCTGTTGCATTACCGACACCCTCAGCGAATAAATGGTCGAGTGGCAAGATACATTACCTTCTTGGCAGACTTCGACTTAGAATTGAAACATCAGGCAGGGGCAAGGAATAAAGCAGATGCCCTGTCAAGGAGACCTGACCTTGACGATGGACAAGGGGATAAAGAAGAAGTGGTCGCGCTACCTGACCATCTTTTTATTCGAGTAATGCACACTACTGCATTGGAAGAACGGATAAAGAACCAACAAGGGGAAGAAAGACACCGATTAAAGTTACTTGATTGGGTACAGAGACACCGACTGGAGAAGCGACATAACTTATGGTGGAAGAATGAAGCCTTGGTGGTTACAGGCGACGAAGGAACCCACAGGACCTTACTGGAACAGTATCATGACAGTCCCACAGCAGGACACCCAGGAAAAGCTAAAACATTACTGGGAATGATGCGATACTACTGGTGGCCCACCATAAGACGCTTTGTCGATCGATATGTGGAAGGATGCGCAATTTGCCAAAGTAACAAGTCAAACACTCATCCAAATCGACCTCCCTTGTATCCCATTCCACCAGAAGAAGGGGCTACTCCCTTCTCGACTGTCAGCATGGACTTTGTGGTCAAATTGCCGAAGTCGAAAGGATATGACAGTATATTGACTGTCACTGACCACGATTGTACTAAAGGCGTCATCTTGCTTCCTTGCAAAGAAGAAATGGACGCAGAAGAGCTAGCACAGCTCTACAAGGACAGAATATTCCCATTTGTGGGAGTACCAAGCAAGATCATATCCGATCGAGATAAACTAATAAGTTCCAAGTTCATTAGGGAACTTTGCGACCAGCTGCATATCAAACAGAATATCAGCACTGCCTACCATCCTCAGACAGATGGACAATCAGAAAGAACGAATCAGACGATGGAAACATCGCTAAGAATCTTTTGCAACCACCAACAAGACGATTGGGTGGATTGGCTGCCTCTGGTGCAATACACGATGAATTCTAACGTTTCAGAGACAACCAGACAATCCCCTTTCTTCTTATGGATGGGTTTTACGCCCAAAGCACACCAGCCAAATCGGGAAAGCAAGATACCAAGAATAGACAATTGGAAAGTCCGGATCCAGGAAGCGAGATCACAGGCACAAGAAGCGATGAAGATCGCTTCCCTAATGTGGAAGCGAAGAAGTAGTTTCCAACCTTATCAGAAAGGAGAAAGGGTATGGCTCGACAGCACCAACCTAAAAACGACACATCCTACAGTGAAACTACGCCCAAAACGATATGGGCCCTTTGAAATCACGGAGGTGATTAGTCCGGTGACATACAGATTGGATCTCCCTAGCCGCTGGAGGATCCATAACGCGTTTCATGCCTCCTTATTGACACCTTACAAGGAAACCGAGGAGCATGGGGCCAACTACACCAATCCAGAAGCAGAATTGGTGGAAGGAGAAGAGGAATATGAAGTAGCAACGATTTTAGGTTCAAGACGAACTGGAAGGAGGAAACAACTGGAGTATCAAGTCCGGTGGGAAGGGTACTCCGAAGCCCATGACTCTTGGGAGCCAGTAGAGAACATCAAAGCGTCTAGACTAATAGAGGAATATCACAGAAAGAACCCCACGGCCATACGGGTTATAAAAGTCCAGCGAAAGATGCCCTCTACTTCCTCATCCCCATATCGTCGCTCACAAATGTCCCAAACTCCCACTAATGAAATCGTTCCCCAATCCGACCTCTCTGGTGTAGAGGGGCCACTTGAAATCACCACTCCCGATGCTTCCCTTCTTGCCTTCTTCCAAGGAATGGATGAACATAACACTGGAGAAGGAGAAGCAGATATGCGTCCTCTCGAATTTGGACCCCCTGCTGACCAAGTCGACGTTCAGCCTGGGGATTGGGATGTGACGTCCCCCACCAGCACTCTTGCCCAGGATGCCCACCCTGGAGAGCCTTGGGTACGATGGGACGCTGACAGACACCACACAGGGATTGACATCCCTGATGGCATGACTTGGGGCAACAAACCGGCCAGGTATGTGGCCTATGACGTTGCCTTGGGAGAGCCGAGAGTGAGGGGGAAGAATGGAGAAGGCCATGCAGACTATGGCGAGATCCTCCAGGCCACCCCTTGCTATAACCTCTATAACTATGGCCAAGACGAACATGACTTAGACTGCTTCGACACAGAGAGGCAGTTCGAAGGGCGCTGGAGACAGACCCTCTACCTGCTAGGCGACTATGGGCTGCAGGCAGAACTCTACCGCTTGGACCATCTCTACACCTTACAAGAGACGCTGGAAGCTAACTATAAGGTGCTTGAAGAAGAGGAGAAGCAGCTGCGCTACAAGCTCAGCAAGTACCTAGCTGAGAAGCGAGGAGTAGAGAGAGACAGGGCTGAAGCCAAGGAGAGAATGGCGGCAGCCAAAGTACGCTCACGTTGTTGGGAGTTCATTGAAGCAGGCTGTAGCCAGGGAGAAACCCCTCCAGGTGTCTGGGCTGAAGAACTCCTCACCAACTATCGGGCTGGACAGCCCACTCCCCCTCTACCCGTCTTCGTCCCTCAGCTGCCTTTGGCAGACATCGCTCAGGGGTATGCTACCCCTGACCCAGAACCAGTACCAGCCAGCCCCACACCTACGACGGTGCAAGGGTATTCAGGAAGAGGAGATGAACGTCCTCCAAACCATGTCCGGTATGCGCCTTCGAGGAGGAGCAGGATCGGAAGCGTCACCAAACCCTTCCCCCCAGAGCTCTATCTATTACCATTCCTATAGCAGCAGCTGGGGAAGCGTCTACTGCAACGGCTGACTTCATTCCGGAGCCTCAGCAGCTGAACATGATAGAAGGGAGGAGGAAAAGGAACCGATGCAAGTATTGTGGCGAGGTAGGACATTTTAACAAGTACTGTCCACTGCCCCACCAGTATTGCCACGACCAACTGGCAGCAGACGCTGCCTCACATTGCCTAGTGACCTCCCTATCATCGTTCCTATACACCAATCAGATCATGCCCTTTCCACCGAGGATGGGAACAGGCACACCCGAGCAGGAAGAGGAAGTCCGACCAGGAGAGGGAGGACACTGCTAACCCACGCATTTTGCAGGTAGCGAAAGGAGAAGGGTCCAGGACCTTTCAAGAACCTTTCACTACGACTCCTCTTCGCTCAGACACACCTCCAGTCCGGAGGTTACCTAGGGACTCTGACAGACTCCCACAGATCATGTCTCCTTCAGCCACTGCTGAGGAGTCAGAGGCGATAGTGGCCTCAGCATTGGCTGCCTATGAGGCAGCAGAAGAAGGCCGATACACCTTCACCACATCACCTCCTCCCCTTGATGATGATGGCATTGACCCCACCACTCGATTCTAGAATCGTTGGTGTGTGGGACCACCAATCTGAAGGAGGGGTAATGTTACCAAGTGGTTTGGGGTCCGGAAGATGCCGGAACACCTGAACTATGGACTGCACCGTTTGCATTATGCGTGCGTCAGATCTTGATCGTTTATGTTCCTTGATATCACATTCGGAGCGCGTTGATCGTATCTTTCAGAAGATGTATTGAAGAAGCAATGAGTAGCATTGCTTCTGTCCCAGATGTTCCTGTACCGCCACGTACGTCGATTCCTTGATTGGGGAAGCACTTAATGCTTCCAGCACCGAGATCGTTTACATAGAAGCAACCTCGCTTCTATGAGCCGCGTTTTGCTTCTATAGCACCGACCAGTACTACAGTAGCATGAACCTTATCCCTGTAGGGCTATATAAAGCCCCCAGTAGAAACAGTTGAGCCTTAAGCTCGACTTAGTTTGCCAATCCCAAACAGTTGACTCCTACCCCGTCTGCAGAGCCCCTCTCATCTTGTTGTCATACTCTAGAAGGATCTAACACTCCTTCCCCTCCACGAGTATTGCTTGCTTGACTCAAGCATATCTGCATTGGTAGGACGCGTTTATAGACGCGACCATTGATCTTATTTAAGGCACTTTGGAGCCTTAACATGTAGGTGAAAATTTGAACTGATCACATAAGTCACATAAGCAGCAGTTGCCAGCAGTACAAGACTTCAAGTGTTCTCAAAATGGAAGTAGATCCAAAAGTAGACATGGCCCAAGGGCCACATTGGGGTGGCTAACTCAACGACTGGCAACTGTGGCAAGTGGCAAGTGGCAAGTGGCAACAAGAGCATTCAAATGTTCTCAAAATGGAAAGTAGATCCAAAAGTAGACATGTCCCAAATGGGGTGGCTCAAATTGGCTCAAGCCACAAGCCAGGCTTGGCTCGGTCTGGCTCACCCAATCTGGCCAAGCCGTTGCTGAGCCGAACTGAGCTGGACCAGACCGAGCCATGACAGCACTACTGAGAGATGACAAGGGTGGGGAGTACATGCCTAGAGAGTTTAACTCTTTCTGCATAGATCATGGCATCCAGAGGCAGCACACAGCTAGGAATTGACCCCAGCAGAATGGTGTGGCAGAGAGGGCCAACAGGACAATGGAGGATGGTATTATCTCTATGCTCTTTGAGTCTGGGATGCCCACATCATTCTGGGGTGAAGCACTGGCTGCATTCATCTCTGTTAGCAACAGGATCACCACCACAGCACTGAGCAACAGTACTCCTCATGAATCTTTCTATGGACTAAGCCAGATCTCTCTATGATTTGGGTCTGGGGATGTACTGCTTATGTGCTCATTCAGAGGGACAAGAGACCACTTGGAAGCCTAGGAGTGCACATGGAGAAGTGCATCTTCATTGGATACCCTCAGGGGTACAAGGCATGGAAATTCTACAATCCTGTCACCAAGAAGGTGATCATTTCAGGAAGAGCTGACTTTGATGAGCACTTCTTCATGAACAAAAAACAATCAGCACCCCAATTACCCCCCCCCCCCCCCCACCCCCCCTTGTCTCAATTCATTATTGGACTCCCCCCCTCCCTTCACATGTCTCCCAGAGACCCTGGATGACTCTCCAGAGGACTTTTATCACTCACAGCAGCCAATTCATGGGGGAGATCAGCCTATGTCTTCTGTTTTGCCTTCTGCTCACTCCCCTTTGCCTCCATCATCTCCCATGTTCCACACTGCTCATCCAGGCCCTCCCATGTTGAGATAAAGCATAGCTGAGCATTGATGCATCGGCCCAAACTGTCCAGGCAGCCCACAGGCCCAGACCACATAAGTGTTTCAGCTCAGTTGCTGCAATGCGTACAATAGCAAATTGATAGTGTGATCTAAGACAATCAGTAGCTAACACAAAGTGATTGTGAAAACAATTTTATAGTTAATACAGATAAAATAATTAGGGACGCTCTCAGATACTTAAGAGCATCATACATACAGTAGATACTTCAGTTTCATCTCACAGAAAATGAAGTAAGTACTTACTATCTCACGATCTTATCAGTAGCTGATTACATGTTGTAGTAAAGTTTTATTAGGTAAATATGACACAAAAGTTTCGTCTCACAGAAACTGAATAAAGTTTTATTAGATCTACTACAATCTAATCTACCTCATCACTGCGCGCTTCAACATCCCAGAACACCATCTCCATTACCCACACCTCCTCCTGTCATCCCAGCTTCCCCTCATCACTCTCAGTGCCTTAGGTGACCTAGGGATGAGTGGCTACCTGAGCAATGGGCCATGCCACAGCACTACAGGCAGATCAGAGACCCTACTCCAGCTGTCCCCTCATCAGACAAAGATGAGAGTGACTCAGATGATCTGCATGACCCCCTGAATGTGCACTTAGCCTCTGTGTGTCAAGACTCACTGTTGAACTATCCAGTTCAAGAGTGAGGGGTAAGCTCAAAGATGAGTCGATAGACGTCCAAGACGGTGTGGGCAAGGAGTAGAGTCCAAAGCAGTAACAAATACCAGAGAGGTATAGTTACTGGGAGAGTCGAGCAGGTATGCAAGGAAGAGGCCAGAATGGTCACAAGGGGATGGTCCTTAAAGGAGTATCCCAGGAATAGAGAGTGCCATAAACAAATGGACAGTCTGAGGACTGTCCACTACTTTATTGAGCGCTTATATACTACAAGAGAACTGCTAAATAGGGAACAAGTCGTAACCTTGTTATCAAGCACAATGGAGTGATGAGTAAGAAGTCAGAGTGTGCTTACTGAGCATGCTCAGTCATGCTCAGTAAGCTGCTGAGTAAGAAGGCTTCTCCTGATGAGCAAGAGCCTTCACTGTCCATGTGTTCCCTGCCTTAGTACACATGCAAGCTCCTGATTCATTTTCTGTTAGTTAGTTTAGGGCCGGTCATTTGAGGACTTGAAGTCTGGTTCGGGGACTAGTGTTATCTTTTATAAGGCCCTTTATATAGTTCTATTAGGGTCCTTAGAGTCGACCCTAATACTTCTATTAAGGTCCTTAGTATTGCCTTATAGTTCGTTTCGTTCTATAGTTATTAGAGTTAGTCTAATAACACATTGCAGGGTCTTTGATACTGTGTTAGTGCCTATTGTAGAGTGCTTGAAGTCATCCTAAAGGGTCCTTAGGAAGGTCCTAATACTGTCCTTGATTGCTAAAAGGGTGACCCTTAAGTGGGGCTTGCTGTATGTCGATTGTGCTGAGAATTGCTCGCGCGACAATGTGCGCGTGATATTGTGGACACCTCTACTCACCCCTTTTGCTTGTGTGAACAGGGTGACACCATAGAGGCTGGGTTTCCTCTCATAAGGAAGGGTCCTTCAAGGGCCCTCTCCGGAGAATGGTTCATGACACTGTGATTGAGCCCACTCCTACTCACAGTCCCAGAGATGCCCTGATGCTGATCTGTGGCATAATGTCAAGACTCACTGTTGAACTATCCAGTTCAAGAGCGAGGATAAGCTCGAAGACGAGTCGATAGACGTCCAAGACCGCGTGGGCAAGGAGTAGAACCCAGAGGAGCAACAAATACCAGAGAGGTATTGTTACTGTGAGAGTAGAACAATCATGCAGGGAAGAGGCCAGGATAGTCACAAGGGGATGGTCCTTAAAGGAGTATCCCAGGAATGGAGAGTGCCGTAAACAAATGGACAGTCTGAGGACTGTCCGCTACTTTATTGAGTGCTTATATACTACAAGAGAGCTGCTAAATAGGGAACAAGTCATAACCTTGTTATCAAGCACAATAGAGTGATGAGTAAGAAGTCGGAGGACGCTTACTGAGCATGCTCAGTCATGCTCAGTAAGCTGCTGAGTAAGAAGCTTCTCTTGATGAGTAAGAGCTTCCATTGTCCACGTGTTCACTGCTTTAGTACACGTGCAAGCACCTGATTCATTCCCTGTTAGTTAGTTTAGGGCCGGTCATTTGAGGACTTGTAGTTTGGTTATGGAATAGTGTTATCTTATAAGGCCCTTATATAGTTCTATTAGGGTCCTTAGAGTCGACCCTAATACTTCTATTAAGGTCCTTAGTGTTGCCTTATAGTTCGTTCTATAGTTATTAGAGTTGGTCTAATAACGCGTTGTAGGGCCTTTGATACTAGGTTAGTACCTATTGTAGAGTTCCTAGGGTCGTTCCAAAGGGTCCTTAGGAAGGCTCTAATACTGTCCTTAGTTGCTAGAAGGGTTGCCTTTAAGTGGGGCTTGCTGTATGTCGATTGTGCCGAGAATCGCTCGCGCAACAATGCGCGCGCGATATTGTGGACACCTCTACTCACCCCTTTTGCTCGTGTGAACATGGTGACACCATAGGGACCAGGTTTCCTCCTATAAGGAAGGGTCCTTCAAGGGCCCTCTCCGGAGAATGGTTCATGACACATAAGGCATGCAAAGAGGAGATGGAGGCCCACAGAGTCAATGGCACCTGGGAAATCATCACATTGCCCCCTGGAAAGCATGCTGATGGTTTATGAAGGTGAAACACAATGCTGATGGCACCCTGGACTGCTACAAAGCCAGACTGGTTGCCAAAGGCTACTCCCAGCACCCAGGCTTCAATTTCAATGAGACCTTTGCCCCCACTGTCAGATATTCCACCATCAGGATCATCTTGGCCTTGTCAGCTCTGGAGGACCTTGAACTTTGCTCTGTGGACATCTCTCATGCTTATCTCAATGGTGAGCTGGAGGAGGAGATCTACATGAAGCAACCTGAAGGCTTTCAGATCAGTGGACCAGATCATGTCTGCAAGCTCAGGAAGTTGCTCTATGGCCTCAAGCAAGCAGGGAGAGTTTGGAACAAGACTCTCCATTCTGTGCTCTTGTCTATGGGCTTCCAGCGTCTCCAATCGGATCATGGACTCTATATTTACCTCAGGGATGGTGTGCGGATCCTAATGCCTGTCTTTGTGGATGATATCACCCTAGCTGGCAAAGATGACATCAAAATAGACACTGTCATCTAAGAGCTGTCTTCCCACTTCGAGCTTCGAGATCTGGGCCCCACCACTCAACTCCTAGGCATGGAGATTCACAGAGATTGCTCCCAGTGTTGCCTCTCCCTCTCCCAAAGTC
Source organism: Russula earlei (assembly GCA_025769875.1). NCBI lineage: Eukaryota > Fungi > Basidiomycota > Agaricomycetes > Russulales > Russulaceae > Russula > Russula earlei. The sequence goes on along the minus strand of JAGFNK010000110.1, from coordinate 113,414 downwards.
AGTTCATCACCAACCTTCTCCAGGAGCTGGAACTACATGACTGCAAGCCTGTATCAACTCCTCTCAATGCTGGACTTCGCCTTTCCACTTCCTTGAGCCCTCAGACGGAGGCAGACGCTCTGGAGATGCACCAATACCCCTACATCTCTGTGGTGGGCTCCCTGACGTATCTGGCACTCATTACCAGACCAGACATCGCATTTGCTGCTGGAGTCCTTGCCAGATTCAACTCCAATCCTGGTCTACCTCATTGGCAAGCTGCAAAGCATGTTCTTCGCTATTTGAAAGGCACCATTGATCTCAAACTTGTTTACAAGCACTCTGATTCACCAGAACACTTCATCACATACTCAGATTCAGATCATGGAGGCAATCCTGACAATGGGAAATCAACTGGAGGCTATGTAGTCAAGATTGGCACTGGAGCAGTCTCCTGGAGCTCAAAGCTGCAGCCCCTAGTCGCCTTGTCCACCACTGAGGCAGAACACATTTCAGCTGTTGAAGCTGGAAAGGAGATCCTCTGGTTGTGCCAATTTATGGGGGAGCTTGGATACAAGATCTCTGGACCATCACTGCTCAGGATGGACAGCCAGTCAGCCATTGCAGTAAGCAAGAACCCTGAGCACCATGGGAAGATGAAGCATCTTTCCCTTTGCCTCTTTTGGTTGAGGGATGCAGTTCAGGATGGCCTGATTGCACCCACATTTGTGACAACACAGGATATAGCTGCAGACATTCTCACCAAGGCCTTGGATCGGATAAAGGTACTTAAGTGCATTGGTATGCTTGGATTATCATATGGCTAAGTGACCAGAGCCTTGTACTGACATGGGGGAGTGTCATTGTGATTTATTACTGATGCACTGTAGATATCACTCTGGGGTGTCAGCACAATGCTCCAGATAGTAGTTCCATTATTTGGATTGATTTATGGCTTAGTCAGGTCAATATTTCAGGCAGAGGAGTAGTAGTATACCTTAGTCTCAATTGCTCCTCTGCAGGTCTGTAGTAGTTTGACTCCTCATAACAATACTAGTCTCAATTGCTCCTCTGCAGTTCCCTTTGAGTCCTGTGGACATAAGGGTGCTAATAGGTTGCTTATTTAACATGTTTTTCAAGGCCAGCTGTGCCATTAAAAGATGGTTCCACTCCACCACTGTCTGACAAAGATGAAACCATCGAGATGGATGACATTATGGCTGATCAGCCTGAGCCTGAGATCTTTGAACAAACATCACCAGACCCTTCACCACCAACACAAGTTCAATGTATGACACCAGTTCTGTCAAGACACATACTGCTGATCACTAAGGACTCAGGAGCAGGTGGGCAAGGGTTGGAACAGATGATATGTGGCAAAGGTGGCGTTGAACAAGAGGACGAGCCAAACGACGAGGAGGCACCAGATGGGGACTGGTAGGTGTTGCAAGAGACAGAGGTGAAGGCTGGAGGCCAGTGTAGCAAGAGGGCTTTAAACAAGGTGGTTGTTGAAGAGTACCTTTTGGAGGCGAGGGGAATCTTTAGACTGAGCGGTCGTGGGGGAGTACCCAGGAAGATGAGAGTATCACAAATGGACAGTCTGACGACTGCCATGCTTCATTGGGGCTTATATACAATGTACAGGGTCGATTACAAAGAACTGGGACCATTCTAGACTCTTTGGTACCCTCCAATAGGACTACAGAGGCATAAACTTGCTTGTGTCAAGTTTCAGGCTTACTGAGCACATTACTGATCATTGTGGAGCGATGACATCATTATGATGTCACTGTGGAGCGCTTAGTGAGCCTATGAGGTCACTGTGGAGTCGCTCAGTCAGCCATGATGTCATTGGAGCCTTGATGACATCAGATGAGTTATGCAATAGTTTCTAAGAGTTTGTGCCACTATTTTGGGTTCTTGGTGGCTGGGTGACCATGTGGCTGCCACGCGATGATTACCCGATTAGGAAACGGGTGCCTGGTCGTGTTATAGTGCCTTTGCAATAGTGATATCTTGTACTGCAGGAGGGATAGCCCAGAAAACAGAAGGGAGTTGGCAATGCAAAGTGAGAGAGGTCTCTCTTGAGTGAAATAGGACAATCTATGGCCGGGACCTGGCCTTGGTTCGTAACAAGTTCTGGCCTTTGAGGAAACACACCTGGCAGGGGACCATTATGAGACACTGACAACACAACTTGATATGGAGATTACAGCATCCCCTCTGGCCACTTCATGTGATGAATCTTGAGGTCAGCATTTTCATAAGACCAGGCAATTTGATCTCCATGCATGTGAGTGTGGCAATGAGGTTAGTGCTGTCACGGCTTGGCTCGGCTCGGCTCAGTTCGGCTCAGCAATGGCTTGGCCAGATTGGGTGAGCCGGACCGAGCCAAGCCACAGCTTGCGGCTTGAGCCGATTCGAGCCATCCCATTTGAGCCATTTCTACTTTTGGATCTACTTTCCATTTTGAGAACGCTCTCAACGCCTCTCATTGGCTGAGCCAATTCAAGCCATCCCATTTGGGCCATTTCTACTTTTGGATCTACAACTACAGTATTGACTTTCCATTTTGAGAATGCTCTCGCGACGACTGAGGCATCAATGCAAGCACACGTCCACTCACCATCTGCACACCCATAAGCCTGCCTGGGCCTGTGTTCTTGAAGGAAAAGAGGAAGATCTTGAGGGAGTCAAAGTGTTCTTCAGGCAGACAAGAGGGCCAACACGAATACTAGAAAGCTGTTCATTTGATCCATTAGCTACTGTACAAAATGGTGGCTACTGATCTTAAATACAAAAGTGCTACTGTAGTGCTACTCCAAGTCCGAGAGCATGAGGCAGCGAGGTGATGACATTGGGGGCGAGACACTATGGGCAGCGAGCCCTCGCGTAGGGTGGTGATGACGTTGCGCATGCATCATGGTGTCTGCACGTAGACATGTGGTGGGTGAGTGAGGCATTGGCAGCGAGGCATTGAGGGCGAGGCATTGAAGGCGAGGCGCATGACGTCGAAGGCAATTGGACTGGGGTGTTGTCGCAGTTCCCAGGCGCAGAGTTGGGGATGACATCGAAAGGCAAGTGCATGAGAGAGAAGGAAAAGAAGGAGGATAGGAAGGAGGACACATGAGTGAGGGATGAATGAAGGAGACGCATGGCACGCAAGGGGCCTGGTACAGGTCATGTGAGTTTCCCGGCCAGATACCTTACAGTGGACATGGAAAACATTGCTAATTTTTACTTCTTTTCTTCCGAGGGCGGAGATGAGCGCTGATGCCAGGTCCTGTGTGCTCACGGGTGTCGTGACCTCGGAGCTTATGCTGTTATCCAGACACCATTTCACTATGCGGAACAATGGGTCAGCAGCTAGTGTCATATGATAGGCAACATTATGTACAGTTCAAACAAGGAAGGCTTTGATGAAACTCGTCAGATCAGCACAGGGTAGACAGATATCACAGATTGTGGGGCGCACCGGTGCTAATAAGATGATGGGTATGTACCGCAAATGCTCATACTCACAGATTGTCTCGGTCTGCCGTACATTGTCCGTAAAACACGATATTGAAACTTACCACATTGAGTGAATTGATGGCGATAGTATCAATGTGTGGGGGGGGCATGTAGCCTTATCTGTGACTTCGAGAGGATCATGAATCATGTAAGGCCTGAGTCCAAGTTCCTGTATCCAATCCACCACCGCAATGTTGTCGTATAGCATATCAATGAATAAAATAGTTCCCAAATGGCGCCATCTTGGCAAGCATCACGTCCATGGACAGCTGGCCAATTTGGGACGTGATGGTGAAAAACTTACTACCCTTGCCAATCTCACTTTCGACCTGCATACTTCCAGCCATAAGAGCAATGAGGTGTTTCGAAATCGACAGCCCTATTCCATTCCTCTGTATTCCTTCTGAGAAAAGCTGGCATGTCAAGAAAAAAATGCAGAAAGGTAAAACAGCACGCACCCTTGTTGTAGAACCGTCCGCCTGTGCAAAAGTGTCAAAGTTAAAATTCAGCTTGTCCTTGGCAATACCAATGCTGGTGTCCAAGACGCAGAACTCGAGGGTCACACTAGAATTGTCAAGGGCGAGTAGACGGCAACTGAGTGCGACATGACCCTTCTTGGAGACTTTAGATGGTGTGAACTTGATTGCGTTGCCCACTAGGTCTGCGATAACTTGCCAGAGGCAGAGGGAATCACCAATGAGCTGGTCTGGAATGTCAGGATCTAGTAAGTGAGGTCCAAGTTGTTCTGTGATGCGTGGATGACGAGGGTTGGATTCCTAAAATAGTCTGCCGGAGCGAGAAGGAGACTTGCTCCATGGTCATCTGACCAGCTTCGACTGATCGTTATGTTAGTTAACAAACTTGTGCTCAATAATTAGTTCCGTGGCACTCACTTTTCGAGATATCCAATCCACCAGGCCAACCTTATCTCGTGGGACATGTTGGCCAGGAACTCGGATTTACTACAGTTGGCGAGTTTGGCGGCTTCCCTAGTGGCGGTGTTCTTCTGGATGCTGTCGCGCACTTGTCAAATTCATGACCATCAAATTTACATTGATGGTCAAAACCTGGATGCCCGATGAGCGCGCTGCTTGTGAGGTGGTGCACAATCATCTGACTGACCTTTCACATGCCCTGCACGTCCAATTCCACCTCGGGGTGCACGCTCATCATGATGGCCTGCATAATCATCTCTTCCTCCATCAGATCCTCTTCCCTCTCATGTTCCTCGGTCATCTCAATGTCAGGCATGGTGCGACCTTTTGGAGAGTGTGAGCGTCTGCAAATCCGCCTCTTCACCTTCATCAGTGGCAGCCACCGGGTGAGAAGATTGCGTGGGTGCACTGTCTGGACCAGCTGCTGCTGGCGCAGCTGCACCCAGTGGCGGTTGGGGCGGGGCGTTGGCAGCCACCTGCCGTGCGGCCTCTTCCATGGACATCTGCAGAACCTGTTTTTTTGTTTTGTTTTGTTTTTGGTTTGTATGCTGAGTTTCATTGTCGGAGGACGGAGGATGTACCATGGCCAACTCGGGGTCGAGGCTGGGGTCAATGCCAGACAAAAAATGTGACACGCCACCGGTGCTGGCAGCGCCGCCCACACAGCCAGGAACAGCGACAAGCTTGTCTGGGATGCCGCAGTCGCCGGCCAGGATCGGGGAGTTGAAGATGATGGAGGAGAGGTGTGAGACAGGAGGGATGGTGAGGTAATGTCTGGAGGACGAGTGACTGAGAAAACACAAGTGGTCTGGATTCATAAGCAGGCTACAGAAATTTAAGGGGGGGACATTACGAGTTGTCGGAAGAGGTGGTCTCGACAAAGGCATGGAGGATGCTGTGGCCACCCTCGCTGGTGTCCTCGATGCCTGTCACCAAAGGCAGCAATGTTGAGTGCAACGTTGTCCTTCTGGGGCTTCTTGGCAAGGTGGACCAGGGCATGTTCAGTGTCGGGTGAGGCGTCCTTGAGCAGGGAGCCGACAAAGACAACTGACGCACTGGTGGAGGTTCTTGTTCTACCAGTGCTTGAGCGCAAGCTGCGTGATCATGATCACGGTTGGGATGGACGCCATCCGGCCGACGTTGGTAGATGTCTGGTGCACAGCCGTGAGGATCTGGCCAAGCTCTTTGGTGTGCGTGATGAGCACCTCCAGGCTAAGAGGGACAAGCATTCGGTGGGGGTTTTGTTTCAGGGAGAATCTCATGGCGCGGCATCACGTTTCCGATGTCAATTGTCACAGTACTTGGCCAAGAGGTGGGGAACCTGGATGAGGAGGGGAATGGAGGAATGGAGTGAGCAAGTGACAAGGACTTGACATGGGAGGAGGAGGAGAGAAATTGGAGGCAGCAGGCAATGGTCAATGCCCATGACTGGAGAGGTGTAAGCCCTTTGCAAGCTGCTGCATGCAAGTTGAGTAATGCACAACTCTTATCTTGCAGGCCATCATCGACACTCCTCAGTGCTCCTTTGGCATCTTGGCAACATCTTCACTCTCAGAATTGCTTATAGAATGGCTAGGGGAAAGAGATGGAACCCTGTGACACCATCACCTAGGAGGAGGTCAACAAAGCGGGCTCGTGCAACAGGTCAGGATCAGGCAACAGAAGATGTTCATCTTCCTGGTGGTATACTCCAAACAACATTTTCTGTTCAACGTATGTGGCTTTCAAAACTGTGTGGTGTTACCAGCACTAACATTTCTGGTAATAATCATTAGTCACACCAACTGCAGGCCACAACAACAGCAGCATCGGCCTTGTCAACTCCAAGACGACATCCTCATCGTGTTACATTTGACCCTATTGTGACTACAGCTAGTGGCAGTACATTACAGCTCAATCAGGCTCAGGGATCTGGTCTCAATGATCCTTTCATCAGTTCTGGACCTTCTACAGCTCATGGATCTCAATTTTCGGCTGGAACACCTGCATGTATATTTGATTATATAATCAACAAAAACTAATTTCGACTTTGGACAGAATATTCTTTCACACGCTGCTGTGGATGATGAAGACTTCAACCTCAGCACATCCTCCATCTCCTCAGATGCTGAAGATGCTGGGACTGAGGATGTTACTGTACCATCTGGCCATAGACAGCAGCAGGCAGAAATTCGAACTGGGCCAGCAAGCAGCAGAAAAACTAATATTGCTGCTGATACCTTTGCTTTCTTTAAGGCTGATGGTGACAAAAGACGATGTTCATTCTGCTTGTAAGTGATCAAAATTTCTTGTATTTTTCAATGGAATCAATAGTTGCTAGATCTTTTGATCAAAGTAATGGTACACATACAGTTCGAGGATATGGTAAATCAACTGCAACAGGCACCCTACGGAAGCATCTGTATACATATCACATAAAGGACTGGATTTCTGAGTGTGAGAAGCTTCAGCTTACAGTTAGGGCCAAGGATGCTTTAGAGGCAATTGCAGCCTTTCAAGGCACAAATATTGTGTCTTCAACTCAGCAAAGGCCAAACTTTACTCAGGATCTCTTTATTAATGCTATTGCAGAGATGATCATTGCTACTGATCAGGTGTGTTTCATGCTTATTATTTTATTTTTATCTTATTGATTATTATTGTTTGTAGCCAATCAGTATTGTGGAGGCTAAGGAGTTTAGAAGTCTCCTTCTTTTACTGAGGGGTAATCTTCAAGACCAAGATATACCTCATAGAACCACAATAAGAAAGCACATTTTAGAGCTTCAGCAGGAACAAGCAAAACATTTGTCAGATGATATGCTAGTAAGTTTATTAATTTATTGCTTATATATGACTAATTTCTTTTTAGAACAAATCTATGGGAAAGATTTCTTTTACCATGGATCTTTGGACAGATTTTGATCAGAAGCCTTTTATGGCTGTTACTGCACACTGGCTGGAGAAGATACAGCAAAAAGTTAACCTTCGCACAAATCTTATTGGTTTTGTGCATATTCCTGGTTCTCATACTGGAGAGCACTTGGCAGAAGTATTTCTCTTCATTTTAGATCACCTTAAACTTGCTAGCAAGGTATGTTTTTTTTTTTTTAAATTTAAGGTAAAACTTATTTATTTAATAGATTGGATGGATTACCATGGACAATGCATCCAATAATGATGCATTTGTATCAATTCTACAAAGGTCTTTAATATCACGTGGGATCAGCTTTTCTGGCTCTAAGCAGCGCATATGGTATGCAAGGTGTTTACTTTTATCTCAATCTAACTTTATTTTTTTATAGTTGTTTTCCTCATATTGTTAATTTGGCTTGTAAAGCCATGTTAAACAATATGTGGATTGATCTCTGATGAAGATTCTCTCAAAAAACTACGTGGTGTAATTCAAAGTGTGAGTGTTTAGGTAATATGTAAGAATACAGCTAAAAATTATTATAGATTCGTGCCTCCTCCTTGTGACATCATCACTTTGCTCAAATTTTAGAAGCCTTGAGCTTATCATCTCTTCAATTGATTTGTGATGTTGACTCAAGGTGGTCATCAACTTTTTTGATGATTGAAAGAGCCTTAAAGCTCAAAGATGTAAGCCATGCATTTTATTGAATAGATATACTAACAGTTTACCACTTAGGCTATTAACCAATATTTGAGTGAAAATGACTCAAATAATCAGCTTCAAAGTGCTGATTGGGATAAATTGTCTAGAATGAAGGAAATACTTGAGGTATGTATATTTTAGACTTTAATTTAGATATAATATATAATATCTCTTTTTAGCTGCCTCATTCATATCAGCAACTCTTATCTGCTGAAAAATGTCCTACACTCTATGGTACCCTTCCTGCATTTGAAGGCCTTATTTCAAAACTTAAACAGCATCAAAATGAACATGAAGAGGTTGATTATATCATTGAAGATGGTATAGACAAGCTAGAGGAATATCAACAGGAAATTGCCAATGTTCCAGCTTATACATTATCTATCAGTCAGTAACCTTATTTTAATATACTGTATCAGGTCGGGTAGTTGGCCACCTAAACCAATGCAATGCCTTATGGGAGCTGAGAACATATTTTGAATGTTTTGAGGGATTAGAAGGGTGGACAAATATCTTAGGATGATGCTATAAGACAGCCATAATTTTAGAGTGCATTGTTGTCATGCTATGAATATTTTTGCGAGGTGACTGCCAAACAGAGAAAATCGACGATCTTGGCCACCTGTGGGAATCCTTGCTGTTGACTCCTACCCCCTACTCCAGAATGCTAAATTCTTTTTTTCTGAATGTTCTAGTGCATCGATTTGCTTCAAACTTTGGGAGCATATCAATATGTAAGTAGTCTTACAATATTTCAAGTATTTGTGGTATCTGATGGTTTTACACGTCTAGGATTTCGACGTCTCTGCCGTCCTGCCTGGGTCTCAATCTCACCACATCACCCGCCTTTGCTATTGCCGCCACCTCAGTCTTGCCCACCTCCAGTCGCTGCTCCGTCCGCCCCAGTGGCCCCAGCCCCAGCCTCAGTATCTGCCATCGTACCAGTTCCGTTCACTGCCAACCCCGTCTTCGTCTCGTTAGCCGCCGCGCCCTCATCCGCCATAGCACCAGCATTGCCAGCTGTTGCCTCTACGTCTCCCGTCTCCAGCTCAGTCTCGTCTGCCGCCACAGTAGCCTCAGTCAGTGCCAGCCACTGACTTCGCATCAGCCTCCGTCTTAGCCTCGCCCGCACTCGTCACTTCAGCCCAGTGAGCCGTATTGCCAGTATTGCCAGCCGCTGCCATCTCTGCCATGCCCTCAGCCCCAGTCGTCTCAGTCTCAGCCACCACCACCATGCCCTCAGCCTCGTCCGTCGCCTCATCCGCCGCCGTTCCGGGCCTAGTCCCAGCCACCGCTCTGTCCCCACCGTCTGCCGTCACCCCTGCGTCGCCCACTGCCGTCTCCCTTCCCGTTGCCGTGCCCTCCATTATCGCCTCCGCTCCATCCGTCTTTGTCGCCGCACCAGTTCCGTCCATCACTGCCTCCTTGGTCTCACCCTCAGTCTTCGTCTCAGCGCCCGCCGCATCAGTCTCAGTTTCGCGCGACCCAGCACCGCCGCACCGTCGCAACCTCTCGCCACCAGCACCACCCCAGAAGACCAAGAAGGCCTTGGCCACGAACTTAGCCACGACGCGCCACAAAAGGAGCAGCAGCCGCCACCACACCGCCGCCACAGGAGAGGCAGCCACCGACGCCAACAGCACACCGCACCCCGCCTCCCACATTGCCTCCCCATCTGTTCGTGCGCTCTTGCCCATGTCTGCTGCCAATGGAGACGACCCCGCCACTGCCACCGCAAGACAACAAATGCCACCCTCGTGCAAGCCGCCCCACATATCCTCCTTCTCGAGTCCTCGCCACCTACGCCTCTGTCTACGAACTCATGCTCGCCGCCTACACCTCCGCTCCTTGTCCATGCCCGCTGCTGCCGCCTGCAATGGAGACGACCATGCCACCGCCGCCACAAGACAACACCACTGCCACGCAGCTGCCATCTCATCACCGCCATCCTCGTCTCCATCGCCTCCATCTCCCATCGCCTTCGCCTCTTCCGTCGTCGCCATCGCCAATCGCCAATCGCCGCCCCCGCATCTTCCACAAGCAGCCGCGACCGCCACCTCAATTCAGATGCGAAAGGCTCAAAACACTCGCATTCAGACGCTTGACCGAGGATGGTCAAAGTTTCAAGCCCCCAGGAGTGTAGGGTAGCCATATGGCTGGCCACGGAATCATGTGTGGAAACGCAATACGACGTGATGCCTCCTCCTATCCTTTGCCACCTCCCTCTCGTTCCAGGCCGTCCACCGACCGCACACCACAAGCCACACCGCGTACGACATCAAGACCTTGATCGCATCGCCCAGGCCATTCGCCACCGACCACACACACACGCCACGCCCCGCCTCACGCGACGCGCTTGTGTCTCAAGCCTTTCACGACCGCCTCGACTGTCTCAACCAGTCTCGATTCTCTTTCATGCCTTTCATCTTTAGTACCTCTCTCCTGTATATAAAAACACCCTAGCTACTCTGTAGTAGGAAGAGTTCAGAATAGGACCCCTCTTTGCAACCCACTCCTCTCTGTTGATACCCACCCTTGGATCAAGTCGTATGAACTCGGCGTGCCCCGGGTTGGCTCCCTACACTCCCTATCCCTTCATCATATTGCTCTTGCCCATTGTCAACTCCCCTTCATCCTGCTCTCACCCCTCCATCATTGTCTACGGACCATTGTCCTCGCCCCACCATGCGCCTATGCACGGACCCTGATGATGTGTCCTCCAACATCCAAACTGAGGGCTCGCTGCCCCCCTCGCCCCTCATCCAAACCGTGCCATCCCGCGCTCATGGACCCTTAGTTGGAGGAGTAGCATCCCCGTAGTTTGTAGTATTTAATGCCCAATAGCTACTGTCTCAAACAGAGGTGGACTTTTGCCTCCTGGTCACACAGCAATTTCCAAAGGATGACATGCTGATATGGCATGTACAAGTGTCACCGAGCACATTGAGGTGTAAATAAATTCATTTAAAATATTCTGAAGGCTATGAGTGAGAGGTCAGGTCAGTCTGATGTCAAGTCCTGGTGGTGCTGGATGCACATTGTCATCTGAGCCCAGTGGGTGTTGCTGAATGCAGCCTGTCTGAAATGTGAAATGGGAAATGTTGTAGAAATGAATTGAGTAACATGGGCCAGAAAAGTGAAATCACAGTAGAAATTATGGCTGAGAAAGAGCAGATAGGGAAACGAAACACGAAACACGAAGTTTTGAAGGATTTGCGTCCGAAATGAATCACTTATGGTATGGCCACCACGTTCGGCCTTTCGGTGACCTTCCCAAATTGGTCATATTGCCGACTCAGCAGCAATCAGATGCCTCTAACTCATCAAGCAATCACTGCCAGTGTAAGAACTTTTGTTTGAGGCAACACTGGACATAGTTCTTACTGCCCAAATCAACTACACAGGCATTAATACTCTAGAAAGTTCAGAAAGTCCCCTGTGGCCAACTAGTCAGGGTGGCCAACTACCTGACCCCCTACAGTAAGCTTTTCTAATTCTTTTTTAGTTCTAAACCCAAGATTCAAGTTACAGTGGTTTAGAAAGCAAGGATCTTTGGCTACAGAGACAGCAAGATTGACTCTTCTTGAAGCTGTAAGTTTTTTATTTTACTTTTTTCACATTATTTTTGTTTATGATCAAGCACTTTAGCTTGAGGATTATTATGTACATCCAGAGCAAAGTGAACAACCTCAATTTCAAGCTACTAGATTGCCAGAAAGACATCTAAGAGCCCTTGAACTGCTTGGACTTGAAGATCAGGAAGACACTGAGACACAAGACTTATCTACTGAAGTAGATAGGTATCTTGGTGTTTCATCCAGAGGAAATGCTGATAGTATTACTTTCTGGATGGTAAGCCTTTTTTTATATCTTAGGGATCACACTTAAACAGTTGTAGGAAAATCAACATCAATTCCCTACACTATCCAAACTAGCAATGGATATACTTCCAATCCAGGCCTCCTCAGTTCCTTCTGAAAGAGTATTTTCATCCGGTAAAGAAACTATCACTGCTAGAAGGAACTCACTTAGCCCTGGCCTTATAGAGGCCCTTCAACTTTTGAAGTTTTCAACAAAGCAAGGCAGAGGCATAAGTTTCACAAAGGGCTTTGACATGGAAGAGGAACTCACTGAGCTGGTGGGAAAAGAGCAAGGACAGCCGGTTGAAGATTTACGCACCTTTCTTCATAGTTTGTAAGTTTGATGACTCAATGTACTTGTGTGTGATCCTGCGGAATGTAGTGCTTTGCTGCGTCGTTGTGCATTGTGGTATGGCCAGATGTTGCTGTTGTCAATGTTGTCATTGCGTTGCTGAGGCTGCAGTGGTGTTGGCTTTGTAGTGTTGAGGGGTGAGCTTGAAAGGATGGCAGTGTAGCAAGTCCGGGGACGCACGAGTGAGATCGTGATGCTGACTGGTCCGAGTGGATAGAACAGGGAGAGGAGAGGAGAGGAGAGGAGAGCAGTCCCAGCTGGGACGCACAACATGGACACAAATGTAGTGACAACTTCTTGAGGCAGTCAGAGGGAAGAGCAGACAAAAGGAATCTCTTTGAACTGAGTAGCTAAACAGTTTATATACAGGAGAGAAGGTACTAGAGATGAAATGCATGACATGAAAGAGAATCCAGACTGGTCGAGGCGGTCGAGGCAGGTCGTGAAAGGCTTGAGACGCGAACGCGTCTAGTGTGCCGAGGCGTACGTGCGCACATGGTTGGTGGCGAGGGCTGGGCGATGCAATCGAGGTCTTGTCAGCACGCGAGATGGCTTGTGGTGTGCGGTCAGTGGACGGCCTGGAACGAGAGGGAGGTGGCAAGGGATGAAAGGGAGCTGAGGTGTCAGTCTCATGTCGTGTCGTGTCACGTTTTCACACATGATTTCGAGGCCAGCCAGAATCCTCCTTACACCTCCCGGGGGCTTGAAACTTTGACCGTCCTCAGTCAAGCGTCTGAATGCGAGTGTTTTGAGCCTTTCACATCTGAATTGAGGCAGCGGTCGCAGCTGCTTGTGAAGATGCAAAGGCGGCGATCGGCAATGGTGACGACGGAAGAGGCAAGGGCGATGGGAAACAGAGGCGATGGAGACGAGGATGACAGTGACAAGATGGCGGCTGCATGGCGGTGGTGTTGTCTTGTGGCGGTGGCGGCATGGTCGTCTCCATTGCAGGTGGTGGCAGTGGGCGTGGACGAGGAGTGGGGGTGTAGGCAGCGAGCGTGAGTTTGTAGATAGAGACGCAGGTGACGAGGACTCAAGAAGGAGGGCTGGAGGCGACACGGAAGGTGGCAGGGCATGTTGCGGCGTGTTCGAATGTGTCGTCGTGCCTCGTGGTGTTGCCAAACATCGACCGCAGCCATTGTTGTTGTTGTTGATCCTGTTGGTGTTGTTGTGGCGGAGGCTGAGGCGTGGTCAGTTTGAGGCAACGAGGTGGCGAGAAGTCAAGGGCGTAGGTGATGGCATCGTGGAAAGGTGTGGGTATGACTTGCGCGTTGTTCGTGTTGTCGTCTTGCGGCGGCGGTGGCGGGGTCGTCTCCACTGCAGGTGTTGGCAGCAGACATGGGCGAGAGCGCGCAAACGGATGGGGAGGCGATGTGGGATGCGGCGCGTGGTGTGCAGCTGGTGGGGGCGTGGGCGGCTGCTTCTCCTATGACGGCGGCGGCGTGGGGGCGGCTTCTGCTCCTGTTGTGGCGTGTCGTGGCTAAGTTCGTGGCCGGGGCCTTTTTGGTCTTCTGGGGTGGTGCTGGTGGCAAGGGGTTGCGATGGTGCAGCGGTGCTGGTGTCGTGCGAAACTGAGACTGATGCGGCGGGCGCTGAGACGAAGACTGAGGGTGAGACCAAGGAGGCGGCGGCGGACAGAACTGGTGTGACGGCGAAGACGGACGGAGCGGATGCAATGATGGGGGGCGTGGTGAAGGACGGCGGGGATGGAGCAATGGCTGGGACTAGTCCCGGAACGGTGGCGGACGAGGCGACGGACGAGGCTAAGGGCGTGGTGGCGGCTGCCTGAGCTGGGCCTGAGGCAGTGGGCGGCGGGCGGCGCTGAGTCGGTGGGCAAGGCTGAGGCTACGTCGGTGGCAGGGCGCAAGTCTAGAGCTGTAGGGCCAACAGAGGCTGTGGCTGACGAGGGCGCGGCGGCAACGGCTAGTGAGACGGGAGCAGCAGAGGCGACGGAGGTGGCTGGCAGAACTGAGACTGGGACCGATGGCGAGACGACCGAGGCGGGCGGTGCTGGAACGCTGACGGACGAGGCTGAGACGGAGGCTGATGCGAAGTCAGTGGCTGGCATGACTGAGGCTACTGTGGCGGCGGACAAGGCGACTGACGAGACCGAGGGCGACGAGACGACTGAGGGCGTGGGAGCGGATGAGACAAAGGCGGGGGTGGCAGACGAGGTGACGACGATGGCGGATGCGGGCAATGCTGGGACGGCAGAGGCAGGTGGGGCCGAAGTGATGACAGCTGGCGAGTCAAAGATGGTGGCGGTGAACGAAGTGACGGGAATGGCGGACGAGGTGGGAACCGCAGGGACGATGGGCAAGGCAGGCGAGGCGGAGGCGATGGTGCACGATGTAGGGACAGGAGGCTGGAGTGGGCATGGGCACAGGGTATGTGTAGTCATCTTCATCTTCGTCTGCAGAGCAGAGTTGGCATTCCCACTGAATGTCACAGGGACGCTGAGAGAATATCTTGACTAGTGTGTCGAATACTTCTCGGAAATCGACAAAGTGCCTCTGCTTTTCGTTCGTGCGCCAGGGGCCGGGACATTGGGAGACCATCTGGCGGTCGTCCGGGTGGAGTCCGAGCCAGAATGACTTGTCGCAATCTTCGTAGGACAGGTGACGCGCATGGACAAGGGGACCGCAGATTGCCCTGAAGCTCTGGTAGTATTCGTCTATGTCCTCTCGGTTGTGCATGCGGAGTCTTGACGAGGAGGCGATAACGTCCTCCAGATCCCACTTGAGCTTGAGGCATTCTAACTGATTCGGCATGCTGACGGAGTGTGGCGCGCGATGTAGACGGATGGGGGGTCGATGCCGGGAGTGCGACTGGCGTGGCTGCGACTGCGGGCATTCACATGTGATGCGTTTTGCAGGATCAAAGTTGAGCATCTTGGTGAGAAGATCGAGGGCGAGTGGGTTCGCATGCGGAAACATTTGCGCAAATGCCACACGTGGCCTGATGGGGAGCAAGTGGATGTAACCTTGTGCCTGTTGGTTCGGGCAATCAGTTTTAGCACAGGTAACATCGGCGCGCATCGAGTTTTTAAGACAACATACCCTAGGTGTTCCAAGGTAATGCAGGATCTGATTCAATTGATCGACATAGCTGTCCAAACCATTAGGCATCGTAAGAACGTAGTTTGCTGGTCCTTCTGTCAAAACTGCATTCGTGAAATTGGGTGGAGCCATCACCCCACTATTCTGTGGCATGGATGTTTCTCCGTCGTTGTTGAGACCATGGCCCTTGCTGCATCAGCCATCTTCTTCAGCCTGAGACGTGTACGACAAATGGTGCGTGTGCAACGGAGCAGGCACCAGGGAGCGCACTTTAGCCATGGGGCCGTAACCAGGAAGCAGCGGGAGGTGATACATCTGGGAGAGGTGGTCAGCCCTGCGTGCACTGTGCAAGGGGGAAAGGTTGAAGGACAAGGGGTCAGCAAGGAATGTACGACATAGAGAGCCTCATCAAACAAATGAGGGACGACATTGTGCTTGTGCTTGAGAAAGTTGGCAAGCAGCTTCATGCGAAAGCCATCCGCAAGCCAGTAAGCGGTGATACGGCGGCACCCAGCTCAGCAGCGCTCTGCCTTGGTCTTGCGTTCCATGGTGCTCTTATGCTTGCACATGTGCACACCTGTGTCTGTCTCGTAGCCATGGATCTCGTCATCTTTGCCTTGTTCTGCAGGGAGGGGGTGGGTCTGGGGGTCGGACGGGAACTCGACGAGCTCGTCTTTGATGAGTCTTTGAGGTACGCTGGGTAGTGGCGGCTTTGAGAGCTCCAGTAGGGTTGGGGTGGGGGAGATGATTAACAGATCTTGGCAGGATGAAGGAAGGCTTGCAGCCTGCAAGAGCAAGGCGTGGTGGGGATTGGCAGACGACTCTCCAAATCGGGCTACATACCCAAATCTGGCGAAGCAGAGTGGCAGACGACTCTCCAAATCGAGCAACCATATCCAAATGTGGCACTTCAAACATCCAAATCTGGCAATCAAAATGGCTCGAAACGGCTCGCACTGTTTTGAGCGACTCGAAGCCACGAGCCGTTGAACAGCTTGGCTCGGCTCAAATACAGCTCCGGCTCAGCTCGAAACGGTTTTGAGCTGAGCCAGCGACAGCACTAAGGGTATCTAGGCAATTCCAAATAGTCTCAGCGTTATCCAAAGACATAAGATCTTGTTGGATCGCGATGCTCGATCTAAGGACCATATGACCAACTGCCATGTCATTTCCTTTGTTCCATTCTCTCAGGGCTATGACAGCGGCAGCCTGGGCAGCAATCTCTTCAGCAAGAGGCGCCTGCGGAAGTCCAGGAAGGACTGGCAATTCAAAAGTGCCATTGCAATAACCCCACAGTCCAACGGACATGAGGTAGGCTTTCATAGCCTTCGACCAAATACCATAGTTTGCACCATCAAGGATGGGGACAACAGGGGCAGAGGGTTGAGACGACAACATTGTAGCTGTTAGAAAGGGGCTTAGAGGTCGTTAGTAAGAGTATTGTATTCAAACAAGCTGACATAGTCTCCCCATAGGGTAGACTAGCTCGCCACAGCATGCAGGCTTCAGGGATGCTTCGCCATCGTTGCAGCTGATGAAGGTGCATGGCTTGCAGGGCCCATAACCTGTTGCGCAGCATAGAGCGCAGCTAACAGGCCAAGCAACCCACCTTAGAGGTTGTGCTAATGCTCAAGTGATATTGGGGTGTAGAGCGATGTGTATACTCGTCTACAAGTATGGTATTTATACCTCTATGACCCAGGGCTGTTCCTAAGTCCAAAAGAGGTGACTACAGGTGTCCACTATATCGTGCATTAAGTGACGCATGATGTGGAAACGTTCTAGACACAGCATAAGGCTGCATCTTGTGATAGATAGTGTAGTATGCATAACCCTATTGCCATAAGTGCATATACTAAAGTTCTGTCTAACACATAACATCTATGAGTGGATCTTGAACCTTGTATGAAGGTCTTCGCCTTCTTTGATCCATTCGGATTCCGGTTCAACAGAATCCCTCTGGGAATGTCTGGCTGTGACCCAAGGCGATGCCGATAACCCACTGCCAGATCTCACCGTACGAACTAGGACGCATGACGGCCGTCCCCGAATCGGTGTGTTGTGAGTCTGGATCGATGATCCTCGTACCTCCGAGGACATCCCAAGAATATCCTGTCTCTTCCAGTTCCTCTATCCTTCTTCGCAATCTTGGCGCCGTTATCGCAGTTCTGCCGTCGCCGTTCGAACACATCGATGTCGATGAGGGCGCTGTGTCGGCAAAGTCGACCTTGATGATATCGTCACGGTCGTCTAATGGTGCACACGAGTATGGCCACAACGACGAGTCCTCATGGTGGAAAGGCACCAGCGCATGGGGTGCGGGGGAGGCGCCATTGCTAGGACGAGGCACGGTCGTGACAGTGGGGGGTTAGTCGCCGCTACCCCTCGGGATGGCTTTCGGATGAGCTGGTACAGGAGGGACAGATGATGCTGCAGTTGGCAGAACAGAAGAAGCTGAGTGCTAGGATGGCAACGGGGGAGCTGGGGCGTGATCGCCCTCTTTGATACGACTGGCATGTGTCTGCGGTCGTCCGTTGATCAGCGAGTCAGCCTCATGCAGATCGTGGGTTCCGGCGACTTGGACTCGTGAGGGAGAATGCGATGTTACGAATGCGAGGCACATGGACGGCGGTGCAGAGGGAAAGGCGGGTTTGAGCTCACGTCATAGACGCAGGAGAAGAAGCGCAAAGCCATCGTTATGGTTAGCGGTTGGTCGACAGGGAAAAGTGGAGGCAGACGAAAAGACGAAAAGGACTCAAGGTCACTTTGTAGAGCGGGAACGCGGCGCACGGGCTAAGTTCGCTCAAGACGCTGACCTGATGCGAAGACTGAGGGTGCAAAACAACCTGCTTCAGAAGGCCTATTAGGAAGGGATGAGTAAATCCCGGTATTGTATACAGGGTCTCTGTTCTTTCTTCCAGTCGTGAAGTCGTTCTGTTGTTGGGATGGCTGCCAGTGAACCTCCAACACATTTACTGTTGAGGGTAAGCAGCTGGCGAAACAGTTTGAAGAGCAATTTGTCTGATTATGATCACGTTAACTGCTGCCATCAGATACTGAGGCCCCATACAGCAACCAAGATTTCTTGAAACTTGAACTTGGAACTTGGATTTCGGGATTAGCCGGGAGTGACAGGTGTGACAGGTGTGATGACAGTGACATGTCATATGATTAACTAATATCAGTTGTTTTTGTCTGTTAACTGTAATTCACAGTATTTGTTGTTGTAATGACTGATGCGCCCAAAAACTTTTTATGCCCCTCCGAGTCATGGCCAATTTTTTACCCCCCGATTTCAAGTTGTCACTGTCCGTCCCCTGGTCAATGCTATGGCTGATTACCTTGATCAGGAGAGGCTGTATCTGCAGCAGGTACAACGGCGATGCCAACAACTTCTAATGATTTTATATTTTACAGGTTATGCCCTTTATGGCTTCCAGGCCATACTGTCAATACTCAAACCCCGTTCTCCTCCTATTCCATATCACACCTCCACCCTCACTGGTCTTGCCTGGGTCCATGAACTACTCACTGGCCACCCAGAACGCATCCAGAATGAACTTGGGGTCCATAAACATGTGTTTCACAAGCTCCAGCAGACTCTCCACAACTTTGGTGTTGTGTCATCTCAGCATGTCCGAATTGAAGAACAGGTTGCCATATTTCTCTATGCCGCTTCCACTGGGCTGTCAACAACAAATATTGGAGAGCGTTTTCAGCGGTCACCAAGCACGGTCTCAAAGTACGTATCCCATGGTTTCCTTCTATATATCTTCTGATGGATATCCAGATATTTTAAAAAGATACTTGGAGTTCTCACAACCCCCCCTTTCTACACCACCTTTGTACAACTTCCTGATGCTGATTCCCCTCCTCACTCCTTTATCCAAGGGAATTCCAAATTTTTTCCCTTTTTCAAGGATGCCCTGGGTGCTATTGACGGCACCCACATCGGTTGTTACTCCACTGCCACAGAGCATGATGCAACAAGAGACCGCAATGGCGTTCTCTCACAGAACTGCCTTGCTGCTTGTTCATTTGACCTCCACTTCACATATCTTTTGACTGGTTGGGAGGGCTCCACTGCCAACTCAACTCTTTTCCATGATGCCCATCATTCCGATTTCCCCATCCCAAGAGGGAAATACTATCTTGCTGATGCAGGCTTTGCCTCATCAAACACACTGCTTGTTCCTTATTGAGGTGTATGATATCATCTATCTGAGTGGGGTCATGCTGGCATACGGTGCGTTCTCTCTTTCTTTCCCATCTTCTCACTAATTTTTACGCTTGTCCTAGGCCACGCACACCCCAGGAATTATTCAATCTGTGCCATGCTCAAGCTCGGAACGTCATAGAGTGTATGTTTGGGATTCTCAAGTGGCATTTCAAAATCCTTCGGTACCCCCCTGAGTATAACATGGACATTCAAGCGCGCATCCCATCGGCACTTGCAGCCCTTCACAATTTTATTCACCATTATGATCACAGTGAGATCGATGTATTTGATGACAGGGTAGACCCTCAGATGAGTCATCGTGAAGCAGCTGGTGAACTGGGAAGAGGGGTAGTGACGCGCTATGAGAGGGAGCAAGCAAATATCAGGCGAGACAGGATTGCAGGTGAGATGTGGGAGCAGTATCAGAAAACACTTGAGGATCACGCAGCAGGTATTTAGTTCAGACACATGTCCACATGTTTTCAGAAAATGAAAGAACACTTCATGGCATTCAACAAATTACGATAAATGCGTGTGATGGGTGACTACTGTAGAAGTACAACTACAGTCAGGACGTCCTGGCCTTCTCCAACAGATCCTTGATGTAGTTGCGTGCAATCTTGCGCAACAACGCTGACCCATTAGTCATAAGCACAATATAACTGTCTATGCGCACAATGTCACAAGATCCCAAGATATTGATCACAGGGACAACATCATCCATGGAGAGCCATTCACCATTCAGTTCAATATCCTTGGTAAGATGTTGAATTGCCAGTGACCGACAGGTGGTCTCAGGAAGTGCCGAGATAGTTATGATGTCATTTGAAGGCGGCATATGCATGGCCAGAGGTGGGGCTGGGGCTGGGTTTGATGGGAGTGCCAGCAGCATTGGGAGTGGGGGGAGTGCCAGCGACATTGGGGGTGGGGACGAAGCAATGAATGCATGCATGGTTGAGTTGAAGTTATCGGCAAACCTCTCCATGGTTGACTGCATGCCGTGGACAGCAACTGCCGTGGAATCAGACTTGAGTTTTTTGGTAAATGAGGAAGATGTTTCGGAGGCAACATCCTTGACCTGAGATACTTTGCATTTGGAATGAAGGACACTGGATGAGGAGGAAGAGCGATCTGGTGCCAGAGATGACAAGGAGTCCCCACTTTGATGTTCAAACAAATTGGGATTGGGGGACAGCGACGCAGATGACTGAGGGGGAGTAAAATGGGCTGTCGACTGCGTGCCCCAATATGAATGGTGGCCTCTTGCACTTGATGGCATCAGAAATTTCATGATGCTGCGATGCGGCCAGCCTTTATCCCTGTACTTCTTGTATTCTTGATTATTCTACTAATGATCAGATGGCATTGACAAATTAGATGTTATGTACACACCTTGACTAGATCACTCCACACCGATTCCATTTCAGGTGGAACAACAATTCCATTCTCATCGGTCCATAGGTGCCCAACCCCGGACTCATTCCTGAGAGCAACGATTAGCAAGTACTCCTTCTTCATCTAGTAGTAGACGATGTTAGCTGCGTGATATGGCAAAGCAAAAAAATTTCGTACCCTTTGCCATTTTGATTTGCACATAGGTCCAGTCTTGATAGGACCCTTCTCATGCATGGGCTTAATAGAATTGGCTGCTTGGTTGAAGGTAAGGTCCTTGAACATGGCGTTGGAGGTCATGTTTCCTTCTTGTTTCCACTCGACAAGGAACAGTAGAAATGCAGCTTCCTCTTCAGTTGTCCATATAGCCTTGTTACTTTCAGAGATTAGACTTCCTTCCATGGAATCTGGACTTATTGATGAGCGGGTCTGCATCATATGGGGTGGTGGAGGTGGGGGTAGAAAGATTGACGCACCAATTGTTCCCGAGCCCAAGTCATTACACAACATCACATATGCAAATATGTGAATTACAGTTAACAGACAAAAACAACTGATATTAGTTAATCATATGACATGTCACTGTCATCACACCTGTCACTCCTGTCACTCCCGGCAAATCCCGAAATTCAAGTTCCAAGTTCAAGTTTCAAGAAATCTCGGTTGCCGTATGGGGCCTGAGTTCCGTTGGTTTCATCACCACGGAGAGCATCAAAGAAAGAGAGCGCGCAGCCACACGTCGTCGAACTCTCGAACATATTCTTCACACCAGCACGCCTATCCACGCCTCCACTCTCCCCGCCTTTATTGTCGCCTCGACCGCTCACCCAAGACCCAGACGCCAGCGCCAGCGCCCTCACCCGACAAGTCCGGCCCATCCCCAAAACGGCCGAAGGATCTCGCCCTGACGCCCTCAATCCTCGAGCGATGTTTCATCACTGTATATAACCGCCCGTCTGACTCTGACTTGATCGTGCGTACGTTTCGCCTCTTTTTTCTCCTTTAGATCAGAGTCGACGGCCTATCCACACCGTCATGGCCAGCGCGCACGTCTCCCTCGAATCCCAGACGGTCTCCTCGATCCACCGGACATGGTGGGCCGTCTACGCGGTTTCAGCCTGTGCGTTTCAATATAATAAAGGTCTCGCTTCGCTGGTGGCTGGTGGGTAATCACAGACGAGCAAGTTAAACCCCCAGACGCTACATCCTAACTGATGAGCTTTCGCTTGTACGTCGACAGAGCTTCATTGTCACCGTCCCTGAAGTAACTGATTATCTCATAGTCGTCTTCGGCCTGTCCGTCATCACATCTTCTCATCACTGATTGCCTTCGTCCAGTCATTATTTCCTTGCGCCCCCCGCTCCTCGATTGGTGGTCCCTCCCAAGCCTCGTCGAAAAGAGGTCATCGCCCACATCACCGGAGTAAGTCTCTTTTTGCTTTGTGCTCATAACGACCATTGATTAATCGATTTTAGATCGGGGGACAATCAACGCGCTCCCCGATGATATCCTCGTGGACATGTTCTATCTCTATGTGAACGACTGGCTCCCAAGGACAAGGGGATGGCTTACGCTGGTTCACGTATGTAAAAGATGGCAAGATATCGTGTTTGCATCCCCACGTCGCCTGAACCTGCAACTTGAGTACACAGGGAAAAGGCCGATGTCTGATATGCTGGACGTCTGGTCACTCTTGCCTGTAGTGATAAGCCAAGGTCTCAAGACATATAAATTATCGAAATCAGATCTCGACTCGTGCTGGGGAAACGTAGCTGCTTTCCTCGCATCGGAGCACCACCGTCGCATATGTGAAATCGAGTTGTCCCTGATTCCAACTTCACATTGGGGAAAATTGGTGGCGGAGATGCAGAAACCATTCCCGGAGCTCACACTTCTGCACATGTCGGGCGAAGGAAATATGGAGGCGTCCCTTCCGGATTCGTTCTTAGGCGGATCAGCCTCACTTCTGCGACATATTTGGTTAGAAAATTGTCCATTCCCAGGAATGCCGAAGCTACTTTTGTCCATCAATCACCTTGTCACTCTTCGCCTTTGGAATATTCCCCATTCCGGTTACATTTCTCCCCAGGCTTTGGTCACCGCCGTATCGCTGATGTCCGGACTTGAAACCCTTCGTCTTGAATTCCAATCCCCTCGATCTCGCCCCGATCCGGAAAGTCGACCTCCGACCTCGCTGACACGCTCAGTCCTCCCCCTCAGAGAACTTTTCTTCAAAGGCGTTCACGAGTACTTGGAGGACTTGTTGGCTTACATCGAGACTCCCGTTCTCAACAAACTTAAGATAACATTCTTCATGGACCTCAACTTTGTCGTCCCACAGCTTCACCAGTTGATCAGCCGCGCAGAATTCGGGACATGCGACAAAGCATTTGTCTACACTTCCGAACATGCAATCCGATTTGCAATTTTCCGGGAAACACATGAGTTTCCGGAGCTCTCCTTGGAAATCAGGTGCAGAGAGTTGGATTATCAGGTTTCATCGCTGGCTCAGGTCTGCAGCTCATCTCTGCCCCTCCTCTCCACTTTGGTACAGCTCGACATCGTGGATCCCGTTCGTCCAAATCCTCAATCACACTGGAAAGACGACATGGAAACCACTCAATGGCTGGAAGTTCTGGAGCCGTTCACTGCCGTGAAGGATTTGCGCCTGTCCGATCAAGTTGCGCCACATGTCTGCCAAGCCCTGGAAGAGCTCGCGGAAGAAAGAGTGACAGAAGTGTTACCCGCCCTCCAAAGCATTTTCTTGAGTGGCCTCCAGCCAGTGGAATCTGTTCCGATATTTATTGAGGGATTCGTCACCGCGCGACAACTCACTGATTATCCTGTAGCTGTCTACCGTTGGGGAGATCGGAGAAATTATTCGGGTACCCAGGCAGGGTCGAGGAGCTCTTTATACTCCATTTAGCATCTGTTATCATCTACGCTCTGTGCGATTCCCGTTATCGTTATTTGACCCCCTTACCCTAGCTACCATTACTCAGATCTTTTATTCTCTTATGATATACCTACCTTAGTTCCCATTAGGCAGAACAGTCATCGGTTGACGCTTCTCCCAATCGCGCACTCGGGCTCACGTTCCTCGTTAACAACGTCCTCCGGTTCTTGAGACATAAATGAAGAGCCACGGATGGAAAGACGGAGGGACAGTAAACGCACGTGAGTAAGATCGAGCACAACCACCATAAGCTCGTTTCGCTCCGTCGTCGGTAACGACGTGGTGCCATTCGACTTGACTTGGGAGTGCGAGTGCTCGGCCTCGACGATCGCAGGACTTGCTGCAGACTTGGTAACCGCCGCGCCGTTGGCCTCCGCTTGCACACCGATACTTTGGCGTTCGTTCCATCGGCAGTACAGGGCTCGACTTTGCATTTGACTCGTTACTGTTCAGTTGGGCAACGCCGTTGCCCGTCCTCCCTCATTGGACGATTCGGGAGGTTCACAAGCACAGACGCAATGCTTTATTTATTGCTTTTTGGGAGGCCCGGGCTGTGGCGAGGGCGAGACCGTCAACCCACTCCTAGACATCACCGTACAAGGTTGGGGCCAACTGCAACCCCTGATATTTTAAATCCTTTGTAGGCGACTTGGGTAGACAAGATGTGTGTCGTCGCGATTTAGGCACAGAGACTCGGGGCTAGCATGGTTAAGCTTGATACGACCTATAATATGGCAATTTGAAGGGAGGCAGAAGAGTGGCACGTCATCCCGAGACAGACGATGACAGGGCCGAACATGGTTCAGATAGATGTGCTCCGCGGGGTGTAGGCGTGCTGACGCCGATGTAGTCCTTCGATCACCGGCTCGTTTTGGGATGTGCCCGTTAAAATATGCAGATTGTCAAGTCGTCCGAGTCCGGCGAAGTAGGGCGTGGTCACGCCGTGATTGGGTTGTCATGTCTGCAATATGGGCTTGCGAAGCAATATGCCATGATGGCTCAAGTTGGCCTTGGAGAGACCACTCACATGTGCTAATTGTAGTGGATTTTGCTCCCAAAGGCGAAGACACGCGGAGCGCCTTCGTGGTGCGTCGCGCACTTCGGAAGGACCCGGGACAAATTTTTTGGAGACCACCCTTCATGGCATGGGGACTTTGCCTAAACTGTTTCAGGGATTTTCATCTTGATCCCATGTTTACTCACTAGCCCCTGATTGCTCATACTGAAAGCCAAAAAGCTAAAAACTAATTTACTGTCTCAGATACAGATTACAGCAGGAAAGTCTTAAGTCTCAAGGGCAACATGGAGCTCACCCAATGCTAAAGGCCACAAAGGTAACACTATTTTTACTAGACCCCCAAAGTTTTCCATACTGTCTCACAAATTTTGCAATCAGTATTTACAAATATCATACACACACAAAATGTACTTAAAGCCTTGAAAAACAAGTCAACAAAGAATTAAGAGAGACAGAGTCTTGTGTTTGTTCTTGAAAATGCCTCTGCATGCCACCCTCAGCTCCCACTCCCACACACTGATTGTCATGCCCTTGGACCTTGCCCTTATATCTTCATTAAATTGTGAGTCCTAGATAATGTGCAATTGAAGTTTGGCCATGACTTCAAGTTGGGGAAGTTGCCAAGCAAAAAGATTTGTAAGGAATGACAAAACATGCAACTGACCTCAATGTGGTAGGCTACAGACCTCATCCATTTGGTTCATATTTATTTATCTAAAGAAAGACATGACATATGCATATGCAGTGGCAGAAGAGTGGAGAGCAGCTACACTCAACCATGTATTCCTTTCTGTTGGTTTGATTCCTATTTTTTTTTTTGGAAAGCACTTTATTTGGAGTTGTCTACAAACTTAGACTACTGGGAATAATCATTAGATAGCAAGAGAAAACAGATCAGCCCTATCTCATATGCTGTACATCAGGAAATGTCATGGTAACTAGCCGTGTCAGTTCTCAAGCCTGAAGTCAAATTGGTAGTAAAGTGTGTTTCGAGAAATGGGCTGGTTCCCGTTGTAATGAGTAAGGATCCCTGCAGTGGTCGAAGTGTTTTATGCTAAACAGGTTATGGCCAATAGACCCTTCCTAGTACGACTCAGTCTGTTGAGAAGCTAGGGTAAGTTTATAATGGGATAGACTAGGGCTGGTTCCACTAGCTATATGTGTTCAAGTCCATCAGAGACCTTGAACAATGCAGAGAGAGTAGAGGAAGGTAGGTCTTTAAGGAGGAGAGCTCTTCTCAGGGGAGTGAAGAGAGACTCTTAGGGGAGGAAGGGAGAGGCAAAGAGTAGATGGTGGATGGTGTGTGTGAAGAGTTGATGAAATGGAGAGGTGGATGTGGTTTGAGGATTAGGAGCGAAGTGGGTTGGATTCTACAAGAGACCAAGCTTAGGGCTTTGGTCACAAAGTACTGAGCTTATATATACAGGAGAAGCGCAGCAATAGCTGCGCTTTGACTGTGCTACTAGTATAGTAGGAGTCATAATAAGTAGGAGTCATAGGAATGAGGCCATGAATGAGTCAGAACCAAGTAACTGTGCTGCACAGTAAGTGTGCAGTATTGCACAGTCAAAACTAAGAAGTAAATATAAATGGGAAGAGAACCAAACAAAGGGAAAGTAACAGAAATCCAGTGTTACCTGGACATGTATGGATCACACAATAACACAGAAGGGATCACAAGACGTAAGAGATCACAAGACCAGTAAGTAAAGGGATGTATGAAAGTAAGCAGTCCATAGCAAGAGGCAAGAGGTAAACATAAAAGGAAAATGGTGTAACAGGAAAAAATGTTATTGCTACAAGTGCTATGTAGCACTATATAGCCTATATAGTGCTACATAGTACTTGTAGCAATAACATTTTTTCATGATGTAGCTGGTCCAGGGACCAAAGAGGGTGAGGGCAAATGCACTTATGCATGTCCCTGGGTGTGGGGACAGTGTGGGACTCAGGGTATGTAGTCAGGGGGGCACAACATACTCTAACCTTCTACCCACTAAAACCTCACAATTAGATATCCAGTTGTTCAGGAGGTGTCAAGACATGTACTGCTGATCACTAAGGACTCAGGAGCAGGTGGGCAAGGGTTGGAACAGATGGTACACAGCATAGACGGTGTTGAACAGGAGGACAAGCCAAATGATGAGGAGGTACCAGATGGGGACTGGTACATGTTGCAAGAGACAAAGGCAAAGGCTGGAGGCCAGTGTAGCAAGGAGCTTTAAACAAGGTGGTTGTTGAAGAGTACCTTGAAGATGAGGAGGGGACTTTAAACAAAACAGTCGCTGAGGAGTACTTTGGAAGGAGAGTATCACAAATGGACAGTCTGATGACTGCCATACTACATTGGGGCTTATATACTGTGTACATGGTCAATTACAAAGAACAGGAACTATTCTAGACTCTTTGGTACCATCCAATAGGACTGTAGAGGCATAAACTCACTTGTGTCAGGTTTAGGGCTTACTGAGCATATTATTGATCATTATGGAGCAATGACGTCATTATGATGTCACTGTGGAGTGCTTGGTGAGCAGATGAGGTCAGTGTGGAGTCACTCAGTCAGCCATGATGTCATTGGAGCTAAATGATGTCATATGAGTTATGCAACAAGTTGTAGGAGTTCATGCTGCTGTTTTGGGTCCTTGGTGGCTGAGTGGCCATGTGGCTGCCATGCAATGATTACCCAATTAGGAAATGGGTGCCTAGTTGTGTCATAGTGCCTTCGCAACAGTGATATCTTGTACTGCAGGAAGAGTAGCCCAAGAAACAGAAGTGGATTGGTGATGCAAAGTGAGAGAGGTCTTTCTTGAGTGAAACAGGATAATATATGGCCAGGACTTGGCCTTGGTTCATAACATTCATCCCCTCTTTACAGACTTGTTGCTCCTGCAACAGGTAGGGGTTTCTTGCTTCTTTGAAAGATGGAGTAAGGTCAATGGGGTAGTTTGCATATGAAGAGTCAAAATCTGTTTGTTTGTGGGGAATTCCCTTGTGTTCTATGGTTTGCTTTAGGGATAGCTATGGTTGACTGGGTACAGGTGATCACAGGGGGTCTTTGAAAAGTTCTTTGGTAACAGGGATAGAGATAATTGTTGATAGAAGTCATGGTGGGAGTTACTGTTCAGGGGTTACCCCTGGTGGGAATCATTTTAAGTGCTTTTGGATATTTCTGATGGAAATCTTTGACACATAGTTGCACTTTTGATAGGTTAGATGCTGGTTCCCAAGTATTCTCTGCAACAGTGTATCCTTTCCATTTAACTAGATATTGAATCCCTTTGTGGTTTGAGGAGAGTTGAGAGTCTAAGATCTGTTCTATTTCGTACTGTTCTTCTCCCTTGATTAGTATGGGTGAAGGGTTCAAGAAGTTAGGACCATGGGCAATTGTTTTCTTGTAAGGTTTAATCAGAGAATAGTGAAAGACTGGGCATATCCTCTAAGAATTTGGTAATTCAAGGCAAATGTTTACTGGATATGCAGTGACAACTTTAAATGGTCCATAGTGTCGAGGGGCTAGTTTTGCTTTTGGGTGAGTGGTTCATAGATTTGTGGCTTCCAACCATACTTGATCCCCCGCTTTAAAGTGAAATGTCAAGGATTGAGGACCTGATTGTTTCATGATCTCAGCTGCTTGGTTCAGGGAAGTGGCTACTTCTTCTCTAAGTTGGTTTAGACTTGTTAATTGTTCTTGGATTGAGGGGAACTTTGATGTAAAGGCAAGGGGAGGGGCAAATGTTGGGTTAAAGCCATACCAGACCTCAAAAGGGGGTTTATTAGTAGCACTGTGTTGTCTGGCATTATGCGCAAACTCCATAAAGGGGCCCAGTTCTGCCCAATTGTTGGCTTGGTGGTTGCAAAATATTTGAAGGTATTGTCCAAGTTCTTGGTTTACTCATTCTGTTTCTCCATCTGTCTGCAGCTGGTATGCAGTACTGAGTAATACTTTGATGTTTAATTTCTTCCATAATTCTTGAGTAACTTTTGCTGCAAATTGAGGGCCTCTATCTGATATTATTTGTGATGGGAGGCCTATTCTGCTCCAGACATTATTCATGATTAGTGTTGCTGTTTCTTCTGCTATGATTGTTTTGTGACAAGGAGTGATAATTATTGCTTTGCTGAATCAATCTACAACAACCAGGAGGCTGTCAAAACCTTGTGAAATTGGTAGATCTGTGATAAAGTCCATGGTGATGCATTTCCATACTTCTCCAGCTGGGGTCATTGGTACTAGGGGTGTTTCTGTCTTGGGGCAGTTTTTTGTGCTTTGGCAAATTGCACAACCTTCTACATAACTTTTAACATAAGTTAGCATTCCTGGCCACCAGTAGTTTTGACTGATCAATTTGTAAGGTTTCCATTGGCCAGGGTGTCCTGTGGCAAGGGAATTGTGGTGTAGTTTGAGAATTTGTTTCTGTAGAGTGTCATTATTTGTCTTGGCCCATTCTTCATGATAACTGTTAATGCATTGGATACTTCTGGGTTGTGGTCTTTGCTAGAATGTAGTTGTTGTCAAAGTTCTTGGTTGCCAATTGGTTCTGTGGCAGAGGTGTGTGTTGCTCTAATTTTAAAAAATTTGTTGTCCAGGAGCACCTTTCCATCATTTTCATTTTGTATCCCCTCTTCAAAGTCTGGCCTCCTGGACAGACCATCTGCTTTATTCATGGTTCCTGGGTGATGTGTGATAGTGAAGTCAAAACTGCTGAGGAGAAGTGCCCATTGAGCTTGTTGTTGGGTAAGCTTCTGTTTTGTCATGAAGTAAGTTAAATTGTTGTGGTCTGTCCACAGGTCTACTGGGTGTGTGGCACCTTCTAAGTAATGTCAGAAATGCCAGAGGGATAAGATGATTGCAAGGAGTTTTTTATCATAGATCATGTAG
Organism: Russula earlei; assembly: GCA_025769875.1. NCBI lineage: Eukaryota > Fungi > Basidiomycota > Agaricomycetes > Russulales > Russulaceae > Russula > Russula earlei. The sequence goes on along the minus strand of JAGFNK010000110.1, from coordinate 83,650 downwards.
TTATGTTGTGCAGGGTCCAAAGACTTTGAAAAATAAGCTATTGGATGATATCTGTTAAACTTATCAGGTTGTTCTAGAATGGAGCTGACTGCAAAGTTGCTTGCGTCACAGATAAGTTGGAAGGGTTTGGAGTGATTGGGTAATGCAAGGACTGGGGCTGTGGTAAATGCATGGATTAACATTCTAAATGCTTGTTCCTCCTCTGCTCCCCATTTGCAGGGGTTCTCTTTCTTGGTCAAGTTAAACAAGGGTCATGCAATTTGCAAGTATTGGTGGATAAATCACCTATAGAAGTTGCAGAATCCTAGAAATGCTTGTACTTTGGTAACATTGGTTGGAGTAGGCCATTTTGTGATGCCTATTAACTCATCCCAACCCATGGATATTTGTCCTTGGGAGATATTGATGCCTAGGTAACTAATAGAGGTCTGTTGAAAAGCACACTTCTCTGGTTTCAAATACAAGTCATGGTCTTGGAGTGTCTTTAGGACTTTATGCATCCGATGATCTAGTTCATTCAGGGTTTGTGCCATGATTAATATGTCATCTAGATAAATGGCCACCTGTTCAGTGGCAATGTATTCCACTAGGATAGTGTTCATAAAATGTTGGAAAGTAGCTGGGGCATTGCAGAGGCCAAATGTCATTATCAGGGGTTCAAAAGTCCTACTGGTGTCTTGAATGCTGTGAGGTGTTCATTGCCTTCTCTTAGGTGGATATTGTTGTATCCCCATCATATGTCAAACTTGGTAAAGTATTGGGCTCCTTGGAGTTTGTCAATTAATTCAGGAATCAGTGGCAGTGGGTATGCGTCTTTGATAGTTGCTGTGTTTAGTGCTCTGTAGTCTTGCACTGGTCGTAGAGTTCCTCCTTTCTTTTCTACAAAGAAGAACAGTGTCAAGACTCACTGTTGAACAATCCAGTTCAAGAGCAAGGGATAAGTTCAAAGATGAGTCAATAGACATCTAAGACAGCGTGGGCAAGAAGTAGAGTCCAGAGTAGTACCAGATACCAAAGCGGTATGGTTACTGGTAATGTTGAGCAGTTACACAGGGAAGAGGCCAGGGTGGTCACAAGGGGACAGTCCTTAAGGAGTATCCCAGGAAAGGAGAGTGCCATAAACAAATGGACAGTCTGAAGACTGTCTGCTACTTTATTGAGCACTTATATACTACAAGAGAACTGCTAAATAGGGAACAAGTCATAACCTTGTTATCAAGCATAATTGACAGATGAGTAAGAAGTCGGAGTATGCTTACTGAGCATGCTCAGTCATGCTCAGTAAGCTGCTGAGTAAGAAGGCTTCTATTGATGAGTAAGAGTCTTTCCTGTCCATGTGTTCACTGCTTTAGTACACATGCAAAGCACCTGATTCCTTTACTGTTAGTTAGTTTAGGGCCGGTCATTTGAGGACTTGTAGTTTGGTTCCAGGAATAGAGTTGCTTATAAGGCCCCTTATATAGTTCTATTAGGGTCCTTAGAGTCAACCCTAATACTTGTATTAAGGTCCTTAGTATTGCTTTATAGTTTGTTCTATGGTTATTAGAGTTAGTCTAATAACACGTTGTAGGGCTTTTAGTGTCTTGTTAGAGGCTCTTGTAGGGCAGTTAGAGTCATCCTAAAGGGTCCTTAGAGAAGCTATAATACTGTTCTTTATTGCTAAAAGGGTTGCCATTAAGTGGGGCTTGTTGTATGTCAATTGTGTTGAGAATTGCTTGTGCAACAATGTGTGCACAATATTGTGGACACCTCTACTCACCCCTTTTGTCTGTGTGAACAGGGTGGCACCATAGAGGCTGGGTTTCCTCTACTAAGGAAGGGCCCTTCAAGGGCCCTCTCTGTTGAACCGGAACCCGAACGGATCAAAGAAGGCGAAGACCTTCATACAAGGTTCAAGATCCGCTGCTCGATGTTACGTGTTAGACAGAACTTTAGTATATGCGCTTATGGCAATAGGGTTACGCATAGTACGCTATCTATCACAAGATGCAGCCTTATGCTGTGTCTAGAACGTTTCCACATCACGCGTCACTTAATGCGCGATATAGTGGACACCTGTAGTCACCTCTTTTGGACTTAGGAACAGCCCTGGGTCATAGAGGTATAAATACCATACTTGTAGACGAGTATACACATCGCTCTACACCCCAATATCACTTGAGCATTAGCACAACCTCTAAGGTGGGTTGCTTGGCCTGTTAGCTGCGCTCTATGCTGCGCAACACTCTCCAGGAAATGGTTCATGACAAACAGGCTGGCAATAGGTGCTTTCAATGGTCAGATAGTGCCTCTCTTCAAATGTTCATCTAAATATTCCTTTAGAGCTTGTAATTCAGAATGTAGAGTGAAATTTTAATAATATAAGTGTAAAAGGACATCAATATGGATTGTTCTGCTAGATGACATGAAGATTATAAAGAATTCCACATTCACTCAAAAAGGGATTACACCCAGTAATGAGTGAGGCATATTAGGGCCTTTTAGAAAGAGAATTTTGAATCCAAACTGAAAGTTTTGAAACTCAAGGATTTTTCAGAGATGACCAATATAACATGGAAATGAAATGGGCCTTATAAGTAAACAGGATTACACATGGTGTAATTTGTGAAATTATGATATACCTCCTCTCCCTTTAAGCAAAAAAGGATTACACAAGAGAATGCTCAAAGCACCCCACTGAAGGCACACCTGTTGGGTGTAGCCCCAGCAAGGGTTTAAGCAAACATGGTTTAATCAAAGAACAATAACACATGGATGGTCACACATGGACGATCACACATGGATGATCACACATGGACAATGGCAGGGGTTCAGGGGTGCAGCCCCTGACAAGTTTTAATCTCATGCTGAAGGCATGGCTTGCAAGCTGCTAAAAAGTGCCAGAGGATGGTTTGTGAGCTTGCTCACAAGCCATGCCATAGGCCTGAAATTACAACTTGTGTCTTGTTAAATCAAAATGATATCATGCAATCTTGAGGCACCTACACTACACACATAAGGACATCGCATCGAATAGAGATACATGTGTGATACATCACTACAATACATCCATGATGATATCTTGGTGCGACACCAGAGGAATCAGGAACAGGAAGGGTACGTCTACGACCAACCAATCGAATAAAATCGCTTCCGATTTCATCGCCAAGCCCACGCACGATATTCCGTCCAGAGTTGGCCAACAAAAGACAGGTCCGTCTATCGACGAACCAATGACGAGCAGCAAGAGACAGAAGAAAATGAAGCGCAAACGAAGGGAAAGAGGGAGGGCTGAAAACGCGCGTGGAGGAGAGTGAGGAAATCACTCAATATTTCGTTTCGAGAATTTCGCTTTCGGACTGTTGGTTCTAGGCCTCGTTTGCTTTTGATTTGTTACTGTCAGGCAATGATGTTGCCGATCCTTCTCCATCGGACGATTCGAGAAATTTCACTGGCGCAGATGTTGTGCTAGATTTACCTGGGAACGTCTGGCAGTGCCCCAAGGCGATGCCGATAATCCACTGCCAGATCTCACCGTACGAACGCGGACGCATACCGGCCGCCCCCGAAGCGGTCTGTTGTGAGCTGTCTCCTCGCATTCTTTCGCTCTATCCTTCTTCGCAAGCTTCGCGCCGTTTTCGCCGTTCTCCCGTCGCCGCCGTTCGAACACAAGCGCTTGTGTCGGCAAAGTTGAGCTCGATGATATTGTCGCGATCGTCTAAAGGCGCATGCGGGTATGGCCACAAGGACGAATCCTCATGGGTGGAAAGGCGCCATCGCATGGGGTGCGGGGGAGGCGCCGTTGCTAGGACGAGGCACGGCCGTGACAGGGGGGGGTTGGTCGCAGCTGCATTCGGGGCGGTTTTCGGATGAGCCGGTACAGAAGGGACAGATGATGCCGCAGTTGGCAGAACAAAGGGAGCTGAGGGCTAGGGTGGCAGCGGGGGAGCAGGGGCGAAAACGCCTCATGGGTCGTTCGTTGATCAGTGGGCGAGTGAGCGTCACTACTGTTGCGTCAGCAAAAGGGACACGAAATGACCAGCGTATGAGCTTGTCTGATCACCTTTAGGTTTCTCAACCTGACGATACCTGATGGTATCTGTTCAGGAACCAGTGAATCCACAACGGTTATCAGGTTGCTTAGCTTGATGACACAAAGCGACAATGCCATGGTGAAGATATGAGGGGGATGATGTTGTGGTGGAGTGATTGGGAGAAGAGCCTTGGTTGGCCAGTCAGTGAGGTGAGGATGGGAATGATAAACACCTACCCAGTAATTACAACCGAGCAACGAATACGTTTGTGCCGGGAATACACTACCTCACGCATTCCCCGTTTGGCACGCTGTCTTCCCAACAGATTTGGTCATGGCGAGATACGCTTGACGGTGAACTTGGGATATGGGATACTCACCCCGCGGTTGTATCTCATCTTCAGAATGTATGGAGTAATCGCGTGTCGCAACACGATCGAGACTAGAGACAGCTCGTAAATATTTTGTCCGTGAATGGAATGACACGTCGATGATTCTGAGCCCATCTACTCATCACTCGAGGAGATAAAGATGCGCCCATCCCTCAAAACAATCGTTGACGTTGCCGAGGTGATTAATGGTGCCTGCTGGGGGGGATGGGAGATAACGCCTCTGGCACCATTCAGGGGAAACCTTGTTCATCAGTGGGTGGACACGGGACAGCGTCAAACGACGTGTATCCAGAGGATGGATGGCACAACAGGGAACGCGGACGATTCGAATGAGAAAACCACGTCAGCGATCGCCCGTATTTGCCCGTATTGCGAGTGCATATATAGAAGATACGTGATTTGCCCACGGGAGTGAAAACATGCGGCGCAAGTAGTACCTGCATTGTTTTCCCATGGAAACATTCTAACCGCTGATCGCAGAGTTCAGAATGGGAGTAGGTGGGTCAGGTGGCACGGTTTGTGCCAGTGTGGCGTAGCGTGCGAGTTTCTGGGTTCAAGGGTTCCCTCGATGCGTCCGAATTTCGAGCTCCTTGGTTTTCTTCTAGACCGGAGTTCCATAAGAAAGTCTGATGAATCTGTCAGTCCAAATATAATACGATACGGGTTAGAATTGAACTTCCTGCAAGACTTGCAAGCCGCCCGCGGAGACGAGGATAATTACCGGCCATGCCCGGGCCGGGCAGTGGTATCACGTGGACGCGCGGTTGGTTGGCCGAAGGGCATTTCTTCACCTACGTGCTCTATCCCAGTCACCCCACACCCACCCTACTTTTTGTTTTTGTTTTTGATGCTCCACGCAACCCGTGAATTCAATAGTAGCAGTACCTTGCCGCGCCCGCGACCCTGGGCCCCTCTCCATTTTCAACGATCATGATCACAGGAGTATCTTGCCGTGACCCCCGAAGCGAACCCTCCAATCCTGACGAAAAGAGACACCTTTCCCCCCGCCCTTGCCTCCTATCTGTGCGCGCTCGCTGCATATCGGTACCTTACATAGCGCCCAATCTGCTCCTAGGGCCTAGGCGTGCCACCCGTCGCTTTTCCCTATTCAAGATGTAGCCTAAGAACGGCAGGAGAAGCCCCCATTCGATTTGCGCCGCGGTGGTTTATCTCTGTGTCCGCGTGTCTTGATGCATCGCATCGGATTCGGGCTATTTGTGTGTTGTGGCACCCGGTGGGTATGCTTCCTCGGTATCGGAGTGCTCTAGATTGACCGGACTACGTGTTGGAGCCCGAGGGCATACGAGAGCATGCCTGCCTAACGTGATCAGCCTTGAGTTGTTCGCGTCGGCACAAAGGCGTGTGAAGTGGGGGTATGCGACGGCCTCTTTGTTGGTATTGGCAACTATCCGGTTCGACTTTGAGGCGGCCTCGTTGTCTTCTGCACTGCTTGTTCCGGACGATCACCTGCCGTTTGAAAATTTGCTCTTTACTCTTCGCAGGATATCGCCGCTGTGAAACATTTCAGCGACTGAGTCCCGTTCTCGGTGAAGACAACACGTTGCACGTCCCAATCACATGCGTGCCTATGTGGGCACGGTTGGAGCAGGGAAGAGACTCGGGCATTTGCTGCTGAGGTGCCAATGACCCGAAGTACTCGCGGGTTCCGCGGAGCCCTGGTACATCACACCTACCACGCACACAATCGGCGGCGCCCTCTCTCCATCCTCGACCGAGTGTCATCCTGAGGGGCATCGCGATTCAAGCAAGGCTGGGATGTGAGGTATCTCGCGGACGGTTTGTATTCTGCATTGACATATCCGCGCCGGCCTACCACCACGAGGCGGTCGTGTGACGTCACCGCTCGATTTCTTACGAGCAGTCACCTAAACCCGCTTCAACTGCCTCAGATCCGTGAAATGTCCACTGATGCATCTGGTCGGTATTCTGTCAAAGGCCAAGCGGGGTTGACAGTCGCCTTTTCGATGCACCGACCGGACGCGCTGGCACTCGACGAATATACTACGTGACTGGAGGAACGTTTCCAGATGGCACGCCCACACGATGTTCCTTGAAGGCCTCAGCTCTAGGTCCTTGTCTGTTCCAGTGGTGTGATTTTTGGCTGCAAATGCCTGTCGGGGTGGATATTTTCCGACGTTGTGATTGACATTTCCATTGCGTTTCAGCTTATTGCCTCGTGTTGTTCGAGCGTACCGTGTGGTGATACACGTGTCCGCATGTCTCATCCGGCCGCTGGGATACTTTGTCCGTCCGGTGCCACTGCAGGCGACCTCGCGGACAGATCTATTGTGCGCGGGGGTACATGGCCGACGTGCAACGTGTACGCTGTGCTGAGGCCCCTTCTATCAAGGACTTGGTGGCATTCGACCAGACTCGAAGAGCACGACCCATGTATCACATTCACGTGGTTTACGGCTGACACCAAACTTCTTTCTTTTTTGTGCTTCGTTACTGCGCGACCTTGGCTAAAAGCTCCTATGAGGTACATTTTTTCCGTGTCCAACTTGCCTTGCGTGGACTTGTGAGCTATGTGCAATTCGGACAATTGACGGGGAGGTGGAGCGGCGGTGCTTGGCAGGCGATAATTGGTAGCGTATTTGGGGGATGCCGATGGCACCAATATACCCTCGTCCATGTCGGACTAGACACAAAACTGCTTGGACCTGTGTGGCAATGTGACTGGTTGGGTCAGGCCAGCGGCCACGTATCCCCAACTTTGTTGATATATATTCAGGTTCCCATGCATAACAGGGCCAGGGGTGTGCAAGGCAGACCGGTTCAATGCCTGTGCTGTGCAATCGCAATCGATATTAGACATTGTTCAACCCACGATGATTTACCCAGGTCTGGCCCTGCGCCCACCTATTAAGGCTGCGCCCACTTTCCGCTTTCACGCCGTCACTCGACCACCCGCTAATATTAGTTGTGGCACCTAGCGCCCATCTGATAGGAGTGCGCGATTGTTATCAAGTTGTAGTCCAAGGAGCGGGGCGTGCCTAGGTGAGGAGGCAGGGTTTCTCCATCTCCATCCACTTCCTCGTCCCCACGTGGACGGAGCTTACAGGGGCCAATGATATGTGACGGAGCGCCGAGGACAGTGGTAGTGAAGCGGTGCCACTTGGCGGCCTCGCAGGTGGGGCAAAAGGGGCTCCTAGGCGGTGATGAGAGCGAGATATTTTGAGAGGAGAGCGAGGGCGGAGAGTTGCGGAAAAGAACTCGTGTCAACCATGAGGCGCTCGACTCGATATAACCCCAGTCCGGTCCACTCGTCATCCTCTCTTTGATACATATACCTCCTCTGTATCCCCCGTCCACCGACATCCCTCCCCGTGGTGCTAGTCTTCACCCCCTCCCACCCCTCCTCCCTCTCCCTTATCGGTCGGACTTGGTCTCATCTTTTTTTTTTCCTCCCCCCGCTCCACCTCACCTCGTCTTTCATCTCACAACCAAAAACCATGTTCGCCCACCCACCCAGGATGGTCCAGCAACGCCCAGTCGCTCCTCATGCCTATGAACGCACTCCATCTTATGTCCCACCGCTTGTCCCCCGATCTCGGGCCCCATCACTTCAACAGTCCCCAACGGTTTCACTCCCCTTTCCCACGCGCCAACATCAGCCGACCCTGCAGTCCGTCCCTGTTCCTCGTCCGATCCCAGAGCCATGGGTCGATGCACTCAAAGACGACGTCGAAGCAGAGTTCAACCTCAACCTCGTCGACGACGTCAAGGCCGAGAAGGACATCGCAATCGCCGCGGCGACCACAGCGGCGGAACGGGCGGCTATCTTGCGGGTGTATGACGAGAGCATGGCTGACATACGTGCGCAGGCACGCGCCGAGTTCCAGCGCCGGGTCGAGGCCGAGCGCGAACGCCGCCTTCTGAGTAATTACGACGGAAAGGACGCCCTCATCGCTGAACAACACAGCATCATGGAGAGCATCGTGAAGGAGAACGTCCGCCGAGAAGCGTCCCCGTCCTCCACCGCGGTTGCTCCTCCTCAGCAAGCCGCAACTCAGGAACAATCATCGTCGCGCCCGAATATCGCCCGGTCCTCCCAGCCCATTCCTATCCCTATGCAGCGCAAACACTCGCGGAACGGCGGCCTTTCCGGCTCCGTCGCGGCTCACTCGGCCCAACTCGCCACCACATCGTCAGCTTCTTCGTCTCGCCCGTTCCCCACAGCACGCCGCGACTCTACCTCAACCCGGCCCCCTCCACCCCCGCCTGCCTCAACCTCGAGCTCTGTCTCTTCTGTTTCGAGCGTATTCGAGCCGTCCTCATCAAGCTCGTCATACACCACCGACTCGGATCGGCGCTATGATGAACATTGGGCAGCCGTGCAGAGACGGGAGGAGCAAGTCAAGAGGAAAGAGGCTGCCGCTCGCCGCTCCGCGGAGGAAGCCCGGAGGCGTGAGGAAGCCGCGGCCCGTCGGGAAGAAGACGCAAGGCGGAAGGACGTGGAGGCAACGCGGCGCATGCGCATAGCTGAGCAGCGTGAGCAGCAAGTCCTCGCCTTGGAAGCTCGGACCAGGAAGGAAATGGAGCTCTCTCAGAAGGAGGCTGGCCCCACCCGTGTACGCACACAATCGCAGCACCCACAGAGCGCCGCGGTCCCTTTGATCAGCAAGGTGCTCTCCAAGGTAGAGGTATGGCAACCCAAGCCGCGATCAGCAGTCGCTGCAACGATGGTACCCCGTGGGGAAGCCAAGGTGCGCGCCTGAAGGCGCGCCCGGCCCCCCCCCCCCCCCTCTCCGGGCCAGTGGACCACGGGGATGGGCGGATATAGCGGGCTAGCGAAGCACCGCCTGGGTCGTTGTAAAGTGAGTGGCGCTGCGGGGAAGGCCGGTTTCCATCCCCTTCGAGCCGCGCTCGTCGTCACTTTCCATAGTGCGCACCCAGGCGGTGTATGCGTCAGCCACCGAGAAATGTGCGCTGAGATAGTTTGGGGGGAGTGCTTGCCATGCGGCACGAGGCGGCGGAGCTGCTGAAACCGTTTTGGAGGTACTTCCGATCTCTCTCCCTTGAGGCGGGAACAGACACGGGTATCGATATCGACCACCGTTTTCAACCGACCGACGAATACCCCGATTGTCCGCCGTAAGGCGACAGGAGCGGGGGCGGCCGCTGCCGCTGCTCCCTTGGCGGGTTGTGTCGTATGTTGTCGCCTTGTGTTTTGGTTTTTTTACGTTCTTCCTGGAGACGACGATCCCCCATCAAAATGGGTTGTTCCCTGGAGGAACGACCGATCGATAGCCTACATATGTCGTTGCTGATTCCCCGAGTTGTGTTGTTGTACTACTGTTACAACTACTGTACTGTGTGCATGCCATCTATGTTTCTATAAAGTCATACAACTCCCGGTCCATCTTCTATCAGGTGGTATAAATAATGTCGGTCTCCTTGGTTCTTTTGCGTCTTGGACGCCATGAGTTCGCCGCCGGCGTAGGCTGTTGGTAAGTGGGAGCGTCCAACACAACCGAAAACCACCCACTGGGGATCAGGTCAGGAGGATGTCTCTTACATGGCCTATGAGAACACATGAGAAATACCAACAATCCACGCAGAAAGATCCTACACCTTGACTCCTCTGACTTAACATGCCGCTTTCATGGCCACCGTCAGGACACCTGCAACGAATTTGAGACGCCTTTACGGCGTAGAGCGAACCGCCGGCGCTAGATGGGGTGATAATGTATCTTCACTATCTTGTGCGCCGGTCCATCATGGCCGCCGACAGAAAACTATCACATCACATCGGAGCGTCAGCTCCGCCGTGACCCTCGTGGTCGCGGCCGTCATTGGCAAGGGGGCGAGGGGCGAACAACGCACCTCGAACAGCGCCACCACGTCTTCTCCGAGCACGCATCGGACGTGCTCCGATCGCAGTCCGTCGGGGAGCCGTATGTCCTTTTCCACGTAGGGGATCGGCATGCCACGCGGCGGCAGCGGCAGCGCGCCGGGCGCGCGATCGGACCGCCGCGGTCGTCGTGGGCATCTCTCTCCTGCGGCGTCGTCCTCGTCCTCGTCTCTGTCTTCATCGTCTTCGCCACAGCCGCCGGCGCCGGCGTCGGCGTCGGCGTCGGCGAGCCGCGAACGCGCGACGCGGTACGGGTGGTAGTCCGCGACGCGCAGGATTCGGCGGTCGGGGAGGACGTGGGGCTCGGAGAGGGCGTGCATGCCGCACGCCTTGTGCAGGCCGAGGTTCCGCTGGGACACATTCGGCACCTTCGTCAGGCGCGTGTGGTCGGGGCTCCATGCGCGCCACGGCACCACCACCACCGCGGGCTCGGTCCCGGGACCGGGACCGGACGGGAGAACGGTCGCCGTCGTCGGGTGGCCGGCTCCCGGTTGAGCTTGGGCGTGCGCGGCGATGTAGGATAGGAACACGTCGTGCGGGACGTAGAGCGTGTGCTGCGTGAACGCCAACGCGAGCCCGTCGGCGGCGGCCGAGCCGAGCTCGAGGATCAAGAGTCGTCTGTCGGGGTCTGCGTGGAAGCAGCCGGGATGGCCCGAGCCCGCCCAGTCGGTGGGCAGGGTGTTCGCGTGCAGGTCGGTGAAATACGGCGGGATGGCGATGGGGAGTTCCAGCATGAAATGGAAGGTGGGGCAGTGCACATCGCCGTGGGCGTCCGGCAGGGCTGTCACCTGGAGGGATATGGCGCGCACACGGGAGAGGTGATAGTGTACGGATATGACATGATCCTTACCGAGGAACGAAAAGCAACTGGTGGTTAAAGACTAATGAAAAAAATAGTTATCAGAGTCCTTATAGCTAACCGATGCCTGAAGTGGGGGGAGGGGGACTCGCAATTCTGGCGATATGTTCACCGGTCTTCCAGTCCCAAACAAGGCCGCTGAGGCCGGAGGAATTACCTAGCATCAAGAGGAGATCTCCATGAATGTGTAGGTTAAACCCTCCGAGGATAGAGGGAGAACGTATGGATCCGGCCGTGCTTGTCGAAGGATGCACGCATCCTGTGGAAAGCGTGCGGATATGGATGGCCGACAAGCTGACGAACGAGCGCTCCCACCGGTGAATAAACCGAGGGGGGGGGGAAACAAGCGCTGAGGACATACCATGAGAAAACCACGAGATCCTGGGAATCATCCACACTGAATGTCTCGAGGCGATTGCTGCCCAGGTCCAAGTTCCACTGCCGCTCCGGGATGCCTCGGGACTCGGAAGGAAATCGCAAGAGGACCAGCTCACCGATGCGGCTCCTGCTGCTCCTGAACACGACCAGATTTCCCGATGTCATCATGGGGTACGGAGACATTCCCCTGGAGTAAGGAAAGTGATCGACCGAGGACCACACGGGGCTCTTCCACGCCATCTGAGCATCACGTAGTCTCCTTAGTCGTTCGACGGGGACTACACCATTTAGTATGCCATCGCTCATCCCGGCCGCCGCCAGTTCCACAATATATTGGATCGCCGAGCAGGTCGCGACTATCTCCTTAAGGTGACGGCATGACTGACGACGCCCTGAACGGAGTAGACCAGGGAAGGGAGGTAAGTGTGCCTACTCTTCGACAGGCAATCACGGTCTTGTAATCGGCGTACTTCAACACGTTGACGATGAGTTCGTCAGGTAGAATGAGGATACCACTCATGATCGAACGAACAGAGCTGAATCGATATCGTCATTGAAACTTGAACATTGCGTAGGTGGGGTGGGGGTGGCTTAGTAATCACAACGCACTGAACCCATGGCAATGGCAGTACATCAAGTACGCACTGGAGGCACGCACCGCACACAACGGAGCAAAGCCCCGGATGGCTCAGAAAACAGGGCTGCACCCTGGCCAAGTGGGAGCGAGAGTGCACGGCGTTCTGTGCGGAAGGGCGAAGCAATCCAACGCAAGCACGCCCGTTTGCGTTCGAACCACGCGAGCCACGCCAAATCTTATCGTTCCCCCAAGTCCCCCCCCGTCGAGACGTGCCGACACCCATCGCGGTCTCCCCTCCCCAAATGAGCCAATCCCGAGCTCACAGGCCTAGCCCCGTACTTGTACACGTCCGTTTTCCTTGCCCCGTTTAGAGCACTTACTAGCCCGGCTACGATATCGTCACTTTCGATCATGATCACCCACCCGTTTTCGACAGCGCACCCTCCGAGTCGCGCATTTTCCTACCTCCTCTTGGCTACCTGTCGTTCGAGCCATTGAATTCTCAGTACAATATCGGTCGAAGGACTTTAGAACAGTATGCATCGACTTCTCCGTTTCCTCTTCTTGTTTTCGAGTGCCCGCCTCCTTCAAGTCCCTGTCTCTATTCGACCCAGGCCTTTCAATCGCCAAACCGAGTCACCGTACCGTCGCGCGTGCAGAGAGGTCCAACTTCCTTTTGCTCTTCGCTGGTATATCGCCCGGCTTTGTGAGCCCGGACGTTGTCGCACCTCATGCCCCTCGCACTTGGGGCTTTCCTCCACCTTCGGGTCCGCTTCCTGGCTCGATCCGTCACCCTCCCTTGAACTCACACGTGTGGCGCCGCGGTCCGCCACATCACGTTTCGAGAAATCTTGGCCTACGCCGCTCGGCGCAAAGCCTAACCTCTCCCATCATTCGAAACGAGAGGGCTGGATGGGTCAACTTCAACGCCGGAACTGAGCTGGAAACCCTCGCCTCCATGCAGGACATTCTCCGAACCGTGAGGAAGCGCATCATCAAATGATGAACCATCCCATCTGGATCGGGCTCTGCCGCAGGAGGAGGTCCTTTTAGAAGCATTGCGGCACAGTGTAGCCTTATCGATAATAATAGTAATCTCCGTCCCTGCACTTGGTCTCCGACGCAAATATTGCAACCTGATGAACTAACACTCGAGAACGGGAGATTGGAGTGAGTTGAGGAAACGACGGAGGTCGGATGCTGACTGAAACGGACAACGTAAAATAGACATGACGGCATGAGCAGGTATGTCAGCCTTGGTCACTAATCTCATCTCAATACAACTGTCCAAACCATAAACACCATGGTTGACACTATTAACACAAGGGTTGCCAGCCTCAGGACTGCCATGGATGTCATTGAAGAAACAATTGCCAACCTCCATGCTTTGGTACAGAATATTCAAAATGATGTCACTTTTCTTCAACAGGGTGCTGAGGAGATGCCAATCTTGCTTGTGAATAGCCAAGCCAGGTCTTGAGGGCAGTTATATAACCCCACTGTCACACTTGTAGGTGGTCGGGCCCCTTTGATGGTTGCACCAAATCCTGTTAGCAGGGATGTGCTGCTCCTGTTCACCAGTGAGTCTATTGCCTGATGCCCTTGATTTCTAATGTTCCACATTGTTTTTTAGCAAATGAGTGTGTTGCCTCTGCACTGAACCTGGGTCTCCCTGTTCTTCCTGCTGGTATTCCTGTGGCTGAAAGGTGGCACCAGATTGCCAATTGAATTGGAGTTACAATTGACTAAGTCCGTGGTTGGGGAAACATGTCTGTACGTAGTTGGTTTTGATTCCAGATCACTGTTCCTTTACAGTATTGCTCCTTTTTCTGTTCAATATTTCTCTGTGATGGATACTACTAGAAATGATTAGTCTTTCGGCAGTTGAACTCGTAAAATTTGATGCAGGACAACATTTAATCTTCGGATAGTTCCGACACATGCCCAGGTCATCTATTCAGTATACGGCATGCAACATCATCTCACATATGATCAAGAGGTTTCAAGGAGCCAAGAGACGTTCTTACCGTATACGGTATCTCTGGAGGTGCAGAAAAAAAAAACGCAAGGAAGATATCGACGAAAAATTTGCGCCCACGCGGCGTCTACGGGTTTGTGGTGGTTGACACATGCTGGCTCAAACACCCAACACGACCGTGACGAGGCAACTGTCTTGACGAGCTTTCTGCACGGATGGTAAGTGACAAGGTGAGTTATTAGTTGCCCCGCAAGTCGCTGCCCTGACGAAGACGGCCCCTGTCAGGCGAGGAACGGGGGAAACAACGAGTGCAAGGTGCTTGTATCCGAGTCGCTCGTGGTTTCAGCCTTCACTTAAAATTTGGTTACGTCCCCCGGGTGCAGTAGCCCTTGTTTGACATGAGCATGAGCTTAGTCTAACTCTCAAAGAGCCAACCAATGACGGCCCCGAATCCTAAACGCATAAAGCGGTCATGCACCGCGTCGAGGCACGCGCGGGCCCCGGCGATGCCTTTGCTATATGTAATTATACATGGGTCCCCGTCCTTTGCTCAACTAAGCCTTGTTTATAGCCCACACACATGTGCTTCTTTTTTTTTTCTCTTTAGAATGCGAACCTGGCCTGGCCTCTACTTCTCGATCGAATGCTCGATAGTGGGGCAATATGACCACGAGAATTGTTTTTTTCCCTTCATAACCGCTCTTCCGAGCACAATTTCTGGTCTAGCGCCCCTTCGTTACGTCACGCTACCGTTCAGGCCTTTCCTTCCGTCCGGGCGACTCCGACAGCTTTCCGGTGGGGCATTCGTCGAGCTCGGAACCTGACACTGAAGCCCCATTCGATAATTATTGAATCGGCAATTACCCTTGAACGGTACCTTCAACAGACACCCCGAGGACGGTGGTTGATCGTCTCCGGGCGAAGTCACTGGCCCGATCCGACAACATTTAAGGCCTCCCATTCGCGACCGTACCTCGCGACAATTTGCTCAACATGCGGCGGCATACAAGACCACCGCAGCAGGTCAGAGTTTAAGGCGGCAACTTTTTTTTCTCGCGGTGATGGGCCACGTTTACTTCGCTTACAATACTTCGGTTGAAAACCCTTCTAGCATTTCGAATCGAGGGAATAAACCAAGACTAGATCCCTGCTGAGCTAAAGACCAACGATCGCCAGCGTCGATCAGCCCATTACTACTTGGGGCTTCTGAGAATGATCCCTGGCTACTCAATCGCCATTTCAACAGGCCGCGTCGACAGCGCTTGTTCTATCCCCCATATTACGGTCCCCGGTTGGTACGATACCTGAAGAACTGGCCGCCATTGCTCTCTTAAATATATATGGTGGATAGCTGCCTAGCCGCCCGTTGTCCCGTCCATCATTTCCTCCCTTCCACCCTGCTAGCACCATGAGCCAAGGTACACCAGCGAAAGAAGGTCAGGGCGCCTACATCTTGTTCTTATTCTCTCAAATTGAAAGTGACACCCATCTTCTCACCAGGCGTACTTTTAATTGCAATATTTTGTAGGCAACGCGACGCGTTCACTTTCGTGGCATTACTGATCCAATGATAAAAGTAAATGCTTCCCTCTTCGGGTTGGTGAGCCAGCAATTTTATGCATACTGGGCCTCTCGTACGTAAATTGTTGGCTCTGCCTGTGCGCTGAGGTGAGACTTTGTTTGCAGGCTTCAAAGACCCAATGTACCTGAAGTGCGCCCTACCGTCTCGTGATGTCTCGCCACTCACACTCACACTTTTTTCAGAGTTTTTGTTACTGTACAATTTATTGGCGTTGGCCTCCAAACCATATTGTACGTTCTCGCGTCTGCTTTTTAATTTCGCCTGAGTGATGTGAATGCAGGATGTGGCATTTCGCTTATATGAGATTGTAAGTTCCTTCGTTCGTCCATCTGCCATGACGATATCATGTCCAAGAGCCATGCAGTATTCTGTTCAACGTTTACCCCCTGAGACCCAAGCGTATGTACTATTTCGTATGCACGTCACGTTGACTAATAGCTTTTCAAGCGGATCTATGGGAGGGTCCTGTGAATTCCATATGCCAATTGATCGTCATTCTGCTGGCGAATATGTTTCTTGCCATCCGGTTGGTTCGTCATATCTGATATTGAGCAGATACTCATCGAGAATCCAGTATCTACTCCCTCACAAGCAGTCGTGTCCAGAGTGGTTTGGTCGTCGTGCTTTCCATCACTGCATTTGTGATCGGTATGATTACCGTGGTGATGACTTGGAAGAACACTATGTGCGCGCGCTTTCGTGCGACACCTTTAAGCCTGTATTGACGTGATCTGAAGCGGCAGGTCAGGCGGACAGATCGCGTCGGTTTTCTGGCATGCGATACAAGCTATCGCAGAATGCCTCATCACATGTACGTCTCTTCACCGTCTTTTGTGGATTCGTTTTTACCTTTGGAATAGTTTTCCTTACGCGGGTGCTCGTAATGTCTCGGAGTGGTATGCCCAAGTCAGACACCATGGTGAATTACCTAGTTCGCAGTGTCATTCAAACCGGATGCCTCGCCACGACGTGGGCATTAGCAGCGCTAGTGACGTGGTTCTTTCTGTCGAACAATTTGGTTTACAGAATTTTCGACCTGACGTCTGGCACTGTTTACACGCATGTGGGTGTCTCGTCTCCTCTTTGGCCCAACGTTCCTCGTCTGAAGGAGGCATATCTCAGGCGATTTTCGAGACCCTTATTGAACGCATCCGGCTGCGTGAGCAAATGTCAACGCCCACCTACGAGTTTGGGTGGGCTACACAGGTGCGGCGACGCCTCCTGTAGTCAGTTCCGAATTAAGTGCTCGTTGGTTCGTGATCACAGGACAGACCAGGGTTGAGCGTCGGGGCATCCGAGGGGGTCTCGATTGTCCAAGGCGATGACATCGAATTACAAGCTCTGCCCGTGCGCGCAGGGAAGTTGCTCTCACCCCCAAATTACGAACCGTCACGTAAGCCTCATGGAGGATAATGCCATTGTTGACGTTATCGAATGTGCATCTCGCATAACCCTCATCAACGTGTCCGGAGCATAGCCATATGGGCTGACTGCAGATGGGTGGTACGCGTATATGGCCATGCCAAAATCGGATGTAACGCCCAAGCTTTTGAGAGTCCAACGTGCACGGAATTCACATACATGCTGAGTCCCTCGATCACACTAGCCTCGTTCGGAAGAAATTTAGATACAAACAAAAAATGGATTATATCGGAAAAACGGAGCGAGCTGTTCGTTGGAGGGCGTGCGTCCGTGCGTTGCAATTTGTAGAAGTGGGAGATGAATATCTTATGCGCGGTTAAGCGGACCGCTGACGTGTCGGACGCTCGCTGGCTCATTGACTCTCACAACGTCTCCCACAACTCTCGCTGTAACGTCGACCCGTTCAGCCCCACTCCTCGCAATGTCGTACACAGGATTCTGGGATGAAATTCGCAAAATACCGCCAGTGACGCGTTTCCTGTGCGGCTCTTCGCTGGCCGTGTCGGTTCCGGTGATGTTGCACCTGTTGGACGCGTACAAGGTCGTCTTCATACGGGACCAGGTGATACAACAGCTCGAGGTACGCTTCCACGAATCGGGAGGGCATCCACGCTCTGACAAAGCGTAGCTATGGAGGGTCTGGTCGAGCTTCTTTTTTGGAGGTACAGGCCCTCCCTGTTTCCTTCTCTGTGCCCTGGATGCTCAAGTGGGATCACAGGCACAGGCCTTAATTACCTTTTTGAGTTGGTCATGTTGTAGTACGTTCTGCCGTCTCCTTTTTTCGGCTCGTTCGTTCGTTGTTCGGACGACGGCCATACCGTGTCCACTTTACAGTCGCAATTCGAACGCCCTCGAACTCGACCACTACCCTCGGAGATCCCCAGATTATGCCTGGCAGTTGACCCTCGCGGCAGGAGCCATATTAGTTCGTTTACGTGTAGTCCCGTTATTGAAACTTAACATGACCCGCTCCCAGACGCTCAATCTCCCGCTTGGCTCGTTCGTGCACGCGCGCGCGCTTACCCTCTGCATACTTTACCTTTCCTCGGCACTCGCTCCCGCGGGTAGTCAGAGTTCACTCATGGGGCTCATCACCGTTCCCGTACAGTACCTTCCGTATGCCATGATCGGTGTGGTTCCAGTTCTCTCTCTACCTTCACTTGTGCTCACGCAACGGCAGGCCTAGATATGATTATGGGTGGCCCCAGGGCCGCAGCCGTAAGCGTGACGGGCGCTGTTGTGGGGCATCTATGGTGGTGGATGATCTATGGAGAGGACGGACGTGGCCTTCCTGGAGTGCTTGAGTTTGGCCGTGCGCCATCGTGGGTTCGCGCGCTGGTCAGTGAAGGCGCTGGCCCAAATGTCGCTGGGACTGGCGTACATGCCATTCCTCCGCGGCAGCAGAGGGAGCCCGGCCGTGCCTCAGGCTACAATTGGGGTGGTGGAGGGTAACAGACTAGGATCAGAGTGAGAGGGACGTGTGACGTCGCGTCGTCTATATCGATTGCACCGATGCTACCCGAACTACTCCTTGACGCCAAACTGCTCCCAATATGTCTGCATGCGCTCGATGTCCTCATGCCGCCCTTTATCTTGCAGCCACGCTATCAAGTCGCGCATGCGCAAGATCGCCGTGACGCGCCCCTCCCCTCCGAGTTCCGTTTCGAGTTCCTTGACAGCGCTTCCGCCTTCGTGGCCGACCTCCTCGCGATCGAGCGCCAACACTACGCCGACGACCTCCCCACCGGCTTGGCGGATCATCTCGATGGCGCCTCTGACAGCGGTTCCAGCGGTCATGACATCATCAAGAATGAGGACGCGCTTCCCGGCGACAGGAACGCCGACCATGCGCCCGCCTTCGCCGTGGTCCTTTGCTTCTTTGCGATCATACGCGAATCCGACGTTGATTCGGTGTCGGGTGTGTAAGAGAACGGCGGTGACGGCAGCGAGGGAGATGCCTTTATAGGCTGGACCGAAGATGACGTCAAACTTTGGAAGTTGGGTGGGCCCTGGGGTCGAGAGCGCCTTGGAGATCGTGTGGGCGTAGGCGGTGCATAGGGAGTTAAGAAGGGGACCGGTGGAGATGAGGCCCGCGTTGAAAAAGTATGGGGAAACTCTGCGGGGTCGACGGCGACGGGCACCGATCGCTCGGCGTTCAGCAACCAAAAAACAAATGTAAGTATTGATCGCACCTGCCTGACTTGAGGGTGAATGATCCGAACTTGAGAGCGCCTATCGTGAGCGAGTCGTCGACTAACTGCGTTTGATAACTCTCCAAGGCCATGTGTAAGACGGGTGTGTGTAGACGGGTGTGAACGAGGGGGGCACACGAGCTCCACGTTCCCCCCTATGAGCGCCCCTAAAAATTGACCCCGCATCGCATTCGGTCGGATCGCTTCGGCCGTGGACTCGGGAGGGTCACGCATCCCCCCCTTGATGAGGGCAACGCGGCTTGAAAGAATAATTATAATAGTGTCCTAACCACAGCAACACCGCCCGAGACCTGAATGGGCCTTCCCCCAATATGTCGCCTCATATATTCTCTGCTGCGTTTCTGGCCCATATCTTGCCCCCAAAACACCCACCGCTGAAGCCGGACCAGGGAGAAGACCCCGAGAAGGGCGCACCAGGTCACGCCTCGGACAACAACGACGGGGACGACCTGGACGACCTGGAGGAACAGGAGGACATCGAGATGGACGAGGACGAGCGTCGGGGCGGCGTCCCCCTCTCCTCGACCGGCACGATGTCGTCCAGCTCGATGAGCAACGGCTTTCCGCGACGGTCCGCGTCCCTCCCCGACTGGCTCGTCAAGATCAAGGAGTTCATCTTCGGGTCCCATCAAGACCACGACGAGCTTTCGCTCCCGACTTATCGGCGGACCCCCCTCATCTCGGGCAGCCTCATCCCCTTTTCCATCCTTCTGGAGATCCCCGGTCTGACCGAGCACTGGTACGTCCGCACCTACGGCCTTCAGATCGTCGAGACGCGCAGGAACCCCGCGCTCGTAAACGTCTCTTTGACTTTCTCCATGGCCCTGGCGGTGATAGCGAACATCGCCCTTATCTATCGCTTCCTCGAACGATCCGTCAAGAGATCCACCATCATCTGCATCTTCGCGCTGACCCTTCATGGTAAACCCGTCCACCGCTTTTCTTTGTTCCATTCCAAATCATTGAGAACACGGCCCCCCCCCCCCCCCTCTCAGATCTACTCAACATTGTGACTATCGTAACTTTCGGCATCCAGCACCGTTTCAACGACGGTTTCACCACCGGCGAAGCGTTCTGGATGACGATCTGCTCCACAATCGTATCCACCATAACGAATCTGACTTTAATCTGGGATCTCCGCAAAACGCCCAACTTTGCCGAGGCTGGTACGTCTCACATGCCTTGTTTGCAATATCCACTTCACGTGCTCAGCCCCCCCCGCTCAGGCAGCGGCATCACGCGCAAGCAACGATCTCTCGTCATCATCACCATCATCTTTCTGGCCTATATCGCACTCGGAGCCTTGTTCAGCTCTCTCGCCATGTCTCTCACCTTCCTCGACGGTCTGTTCTTCACCCTCGTCACCACACTCACCATCGGCTTTGGCGACATTGTGCCAAAAACGGCGACGCAGCGCGTCGTCGTCTGTCTCTACGCCGTGTTCGGCATCATCATCCTCGGCTCAGGAGTACGCCTCACATCCGAAGCCGTTTTGGAGGGGCTTCAGGTCGGGTACCGCCGACGCCTCAAGGAATACAAGATGCGCCGCAAGGCACGGAAGCACGAGCGCGAGCAGGTCCGTCGCTGGCGCGCCGCGGTCGAGGAGTGCCTCGTCGAACGCGGGCTCGAGGTGTGGACGCCGGATAAACCCGTCCTGGCGTCCTCGGGCCCAAACACGCGGCCGACGACGCTCCGTCGTGGGTCCAATTTCGTGTCCCAACCGATGTACCTGAACACGGAGGCGCTTCCTCGAGTCGTGCTGGAATCGGCTGCACGCGAGGCTGGCGTGCCCCCCGAGAGATTTATCGGCCGTAAGTTTGGAAGGCGCGCGCGGCAGACTTACCGCCGCCATCACCATTATGACCAGCAGCGTCGGCAAGACGAGCCGGAGGGAGACCGTCGGGGGCGAGTACCGATGGACATCACTTGGACGATTGACGACGGAGGTCTGCAAGAGCATAGAAATGGAAATTGGAGCAGCGCGTGGTGGGAGAGGGCGCGTCACGCGCTGCATCTTGCAAACGCAGGCGATGCGTCGTCCGTCCCCCAGGGAGATCCCTTTCCGAGCATGACTGCCCAGGAGATGATAAAGGATATTGAGAGAGACGAACGTCGATCATTGTACACCAAGGTCAGCCCTACATCACTCAAGACTACCGTCGCACGACTTGATACCTCTTGATGCCAGCTTGGGTTCGCGTGGGCCGTGTTCTTCACGTTTTGGCTTGTGAGTAGCTTTGTTCTAGCTGTGCTTAGCTCCCAGTCCGTGCATTAAATGCGACCCTTCAAGATTGGTTCTGTCATCTTCTCCAAGACGGAGAACTGGGGATATGGCTCAGCTATGTATTTCTGTGAGTTCTACCTACCACGCTTGTCGATTCAACCAGGAATAACACACAATAGGCTTCATTGCATTCACGACCATCGGGTATGGCGACTTGGCACCCAAGACCGCCCTGGGGCGTTCTATATTCGTCGTCTGGGCTTTATTCGGGGTCGGCGCAATGACAATCCTTATTGCCGGTACGTCTTCCAAATTACGCCTCTTAGCGGGCGACAGATCGGTTTGCTCCAGTTGTTTCCGATGCGTTCTCCTCCAAGTACCACAGTGTCATGCACGACAAGAGGTTTGATCGGGCCGTTCGTCGATATCGTCAGGGACAAGAGAAAGCGATGCGGGGCCAGGTGAAGGAAGACAGCAACCGAAGCGCTTCCGCACAGGTAATGCCGGTTCTCCAGGCCAACCTTGCCAGAATTTCGTCAAGGGAGCCTGGGCAGCCTACCATTGTATCAGAACCTGCGCAGACGCTCGAGGAAGCGGAGGCTCGCCTGCGTGCACGAATAGAGCCGCTGCCCGCGATGATTTTGAAAGAGGTGCTCAGGTTGCGCGATCACACGCGGTATTTCCTCGTCTCCAACGGACATGCCTCGGCATGGAACCTACACACGGTGCCGGGCGCAAATGATGTGCTCACGACGTCGAGAGCGGTGATACCGGAGGACCTCAAGGAGGTGCTCGATGAAATTGCGCGGGAGGAAGGGTTCGAGGAGCGGCTGAAGCAAGAGGTGTGGGACGATCCGCACGCTCGGAACGTAAGTCCGTCTGGCAAAGTTGGGCGTCGAGCGTCACTCATACGGAAAATGCGACCAGACGCTCTTTTTACTTAGCCTTGAAAGTGAGCATCTTATCATGGTGGTGGTGCGAGGACACGCTGACGGGTATGAATAGAAGGTGCAAGGAAGATGGTGGAAGCAGCGGAGCTCGCGCTGGAGACGCTTGCGGAGCGTAATGAACTACGTGTGCTGGAGGAGCGCGTGGATGAGGAGGAGATAGAGTAGAGGAGAGCACGATTTACTACTTGTCGTTCAATTCACGGAGTTTTCCGAACCGAGCCTTGGTTGCCCGCCCCCCGCGCTTTGGCGACGACCCCAACTCTGCACTTGTCCTGTCCAACAAATGGCTGCAGAGGCAGCGTTCAAGGACGTACCAGAGATTTTCGAGGTGGGCCCCGACAACATTCTTCCCACCTCATTTCCTATCCTCTCAATAGATAGAGTTGGGCGAGGCTCTCATCGCACGATCCGAGGCACTCGGTACGCTACCTTCTCTCCAACCGGGGCCCTTTCCGCCCGCCATCTCACTCAACTCTCCTCTCTCAGCAACGTTTCGTGAACTCGGCCCGCCTGACCTTTGCCATGTCGTCAAGAGCACCGGACGCGCCGGCCAGCGCGACGTCAGTGCCATCCCTCGTTCCTCTTCTCCCGTACCCTGATGATCGTCGTCATCCCTGCAGATGGGCTCCTATCACTACGTCTCCGGCATAGACACGTCGTCGTCCGCCTCGCTCGCGGCGTACATAAACTCCCTCACCTACTCCATCGAGGAGCCTCAAGCGTGGTTCACCAAGGGACCCACGTGGAAGGTGAAAAACGGTTGCTTTTGGTGCGTTGCGTCCTCCCCTTGCGAATGGAGAGATGATCTCCTTCTCGTTCCCCGACTCCACCGCCTCTAATTGGTTCTCTGTGGCCGACCAACAGCTGTTTCAACGCGTTCTCACGTGTAGACGTCCGCGTAGATGTCAAGATCCCCGGCGGGGTGAATGCTTATGCCATTGACTTACGAGGGGAGAGGTACCCGTTTCTTCTCCCCTCTTCCTCTTTTCGGCACTCTTATCGATTCATTCACACCAGACACCCAGCCTCTCCCGACATCTGGCAAGAGACATATCTCTCCGCCGTCCTCCGCGCGATCCTGTACTCAGATGACCCGACCTACTTTCTCGACGCATATCGCCGGCTAGAACCGATCTCCTCGCCCGACGCGGAGATGCGGTTCCTTCAGGCGGCGGAGACTCTCTTCATGAAAGGTGCAACACTCTAGGATATACTGCCCGTCGTTCGAGCTGACTCCCGGTGACATTCACGTTGGAATCCAGGATGGCAGGTGGGGTCGGATCCCGAGATCCAGGTCGCGACCGTTGTCTCGAATCACCTCACCGCCGGAATCCTCAAGTATTTCGGCGATAGTGGACGTTGGCAACACGCAGCGAACCTTTTTGAGAAGCTGGCTGCGCGCGATCCTGA
Source organism: Russula earlei (assembly GCA_025769875.1). Classification (NCBI taxonomy): domain Eukaryota; kingdom Fungi; phylum Basidiomycota; class Agaricomycetes; order Russulales; family Russulaceae; genus Russula; species Russula earlei. Next base: position 59,775 of record JAGFNK010000110.1, on the reverse strand, counting down.
AGTGTCCTCACTGCTCGCGCGAAGCTACATTGGGATGAGTAAGTGCAATCGACAACCCGTAGCCGAGGTGTACCTAACCCGGCCCAGATGAAGAGGTCAAGGCTGTACAAGTGATGGCCACGGCAATGAGGGAAACACCGCAATCGTACCTCCTACTCCACACACAATGTGAATTCCTCCGAAGTAAGGGTAGACATGCATGGGCACTCAAGCTTGCGCGCCAAGCGGTCAACTGCGCACCCAGTGAATTCGTGACATGGGAGAAACTTACCGATATCTATATCGATCTCAAGGAGTACGAGTCGGTGCGTATCTCCACCCGCCGGTTTTGTTGTCATCAGATATGACGCAGACGGGTATAGGCGTTGCTCACGCTCAACTCGTGTCCAATGTTCACGTTCAACGGGCGCGATGCACACCGGAACCTCACCGCCTTGCGGCTACATCTGCCTATCAAGGCGGCTGTGGCGGAGATACTGCCAGAGCGTGAGAAAACGGAAGACGACGAGGCAGACCCGGCGTTGCATCGTTTACCGGCTCCTGGGCTACGCGGGACATGGGCCCGGGCCTATGCGTTACTGACGCGGCTCGTATCCCAGATCGGATGGGATGAACTTCTCAAGACACGGAGCGCTGTATTCGTAATGGAAGAGGAGTACAGGATGCAAAAGGCACAGGCGGACGTTGCTGCCGCCTCGCGGGAGGACGCGGATGATGATGCCTCGACAAAAGGCGTACGTGCACCACCATCAGTGGACCGGGAAGGCTCGCCGACGTCAAGTGCTACCCAGAGCCCTGTGCAGACACACCCGGTCGAAGGGGAGGGCCCGCTCCCGACGATCCGCATTTCCACCGAGTCTGGGCGCGAACAATCACTAGGAGCGGATAAGGCCGCTGCGGTTGCGAAGGTGAATGGTCGGGAGAACGCGAACGGCGAGTCGGCATTGGAAGGACTTCAGCAACCTGCTCAAGCGGCTGCGGGTAACGGGGACGGGGAGAGCAAGGAGTCCACGCCACTGATTGGACCAGGGGCGCAGGAATCCTTCTCGTTTAGCAACAAACGGCTGTGCGAGCGTTGGCTGGATAACCTGTTCATGGTGTTGTACGAGGTGAGCCGGTGTTGCGTTGTCCGGTATCCTGGCTAACAGAGCGATTAGGACCTCCGTGTTTGGACGATATTCCGGGCGGAAGTCACGCACTTCAAAACCCAGCATGTGGCATACCGCAAAAGTGGACTGGAATGGGAAATTCTTGGCGATCTTGGTCTTCGGCTGCATCACAAGGAGGAGGCCAAGGAGGCATTCCAGCGGGCATTGGACACACCCCGGTATTCGATCAAGCCATGGGCCAAGTTGTTGGAGATGTACGCGGAGGAAGGGGATTTGACACGTACCTTGCAAGTGGCGATACGGGTCGCTGCGTACCAGTACGGGGAGTATTGCGAACTCGCGGTATGTTGGCAATCTGACGTTATGTCGCGTGCGAGAGCTGAATGGGGGAGCAGTACCCGACACAGATTGCTCGTCTGCTTTTCAAGCTGGAACAAGCACACGGGCACGCGAAGATATGGAACACGCTGCTGAGTATGGGACTTCCTGACCCTATCTTGCTGGTTATGCAGCGGTACTTGCAGTACGGTCAGCGGTTCAAGGTGGAGGGAAGTGACTTTTGAGGATGTTCGATTGTTTTGTTTTTTTTTTTAATATTTTGTTGTTTGACGTCATGTTACGATATCGATAAATTTAAACTAAAATCGAGAAGCGACCTGACCGCAACCCCCATCGGACCCCTCTAACTTATGTCTCTCTCTCCCCCCATACGCAGACTTTCTGGCGCCAGCAGCGCCAGCAGTAGCAAGCGTGAAGAGGACCTCATAAACGCCTACGAGGCAGAGGAGGAACGCATCATCAACGTCCTCTCACGCAAGCTCGAAAAGGTTCGTCCCCTGAGCGACCGCCAGACCCACAATCACTTGTTTAGCACACGCCACAACGCCTCTCAGCTGCAGGAAGAGAAGATTGAGCTCGAGAATGCACTCGAGGCAGAGTCAGAGTCGCATGTGAACCGCCTCTCTCGCGAACTCTCGGCCTTGCGTCTCGCACAGCAGCTCGCCAACCAGCAGAACGGAGGATCTCCAAGGCTCGGTGGCGCCGGTCTCAACGGCGACGGCACGCAGTCACCTACCCTCCCTCGTCTGCCCAATCCACTAGCACCGAGTTCTGAGGATATGCTCGACGCCATGCGCCGCGAAAACGAACAGCTCCGCAACCGCCTGGTCGATACCGAGCGCGAGTTCATCCGGATATCGCGACTCAATGAAATATACAGGGAAGAGTTGATTCAACACAGACGGCGGGTACGCATTTCCGTTCCCTTTGTCCCACCTCGCTTCACAAACGTCCGGCGGCTCCCAGTTGGGACTCCCGGTCGATAACCTCATCGGATTATCGGCCCAAGACCCGTACTTCCAACCTACGCACAGGCGTTCGTCCTCCAGCGCTTCCTCACCCTCCACCTCCGTCGCACCGCCGATTGGCGCACACCCCGTGCGTGCCTCACCGAGCGTCGCCATCCCGCGGCCGCCCTCGCAAGTCCATCGACCGCCAGCGAACGCTACGTCAGAGTCGACGACACCGCTCTCGCACTCGCCCTCATCCGCCTCGGACTCTCCTTACCTCTCCCCATCGCTGTCGTTATCGACGCACCCTGCGAGCTTTGCGACGGCAGCGACCACACCCCCATCGTCTTCTGCGCCCCGCGTCGTGTCGATGACCATAGCGCCGCAGCCCCTGTCGTACCCGTCCGTCCCACCCCCGTCGCTCTCGTCGTCATATGCGGGACCGGACTCGCCCGTCGAGCATCGCGGAAGTCGGTGGCGCCATGGGTCCCTGCATGACCTGCACCAGGCGAGCCGGTCCGCGTCGAGGCATCAAAGCGTCGAGCGCGGCGCGAGGGTCGCGGAGACCGGCCAGCTCGTGCCGCGCAGTCGGGCGGGCAGTATCGTGCCGGGGTCTACCAGGCCTCCCTCTGTTAGCATCGCTCCCGCCGAAGTCGGACTGTCAACGTCGTCGTGAAAGGTATTGCCTCTAGACCCTACACAGCAGCAACCATCTTCGTTGCCCTCCGCGGAGATGTTTACTCTTTTTGACTTGCTGTGCCTCTCTTATTCGTTTGCGTCCAACTGCTGGCGAAAGTAAGTTTCTCCGTGTCAATGATTTACCCCTCCTTCATCCAATTCTTTTTTCCCCTTCGCGTGGCGCCGTGCGTTTGGAATGGGCTGGGTGTAACGATGTGTCTGTAAACTAGCAGTAAAGAACACAGGGATCTTTTAATCCATTCTTGTTCCCTCCCGTTGACGGTATCAGGTGTGCGACTCTGCGAAGTGGTCGGGCTTGGACAATAGCGGCGCCATCGCCCCGCCGGACAACATTAGTTTGAATTTTGTCCTGAAAACAACTTCTCGACAGATCTGTTATACAAATGGGACATGAATATGCGGCAAGGAGAAGCAATGGAAGGATGCATGGAAAGGACATCTCTGCACAGCCCGGGAGAAAAAAAAAAAAAAAAAAAGGAAGACGGGTTTGAAAGAAAGGGGGACGGGGACATGGTAAGAAGGGGGCCGTTGGTCAACAAGGTCGCCTGTATGGGGTGCGCTACCGACGAACCTCTACTCTACCTTCTTCTTAGCCTCCGCCGGCGCCTTCCTCTCCAACACCTCGACGAACTTTCTGGGGAACCAGCCTTCGCGGCCCTCCCGCGTCCGGCCCTTCCACCACTCCGTCTCGACCTCCAGCCGCGGGTCGACCTCCATGCCCGTGCCGGGATCCAGCTTGCCCATCACCGCCACGATCTCGTTCTCGTGCAGGCCGAGCTCCGACGGCGTGGACGCGTGGAACGGGTACACCGCGCGCGCAAACGCGAGCTGCGACGGGTCCAGCGGCGGGAGCGTCTGTCCGTTCGGCACGAGGGCGCCGCCCTCGCCGCCCTGTTGGACCTGGAGCTGTTGTTGCTGTTGTTGCTGTTGCTGTTGTTGTTGTTGTTGTTGCTGCTGCTGTTGCTGTTGCTGTTGCGCGGCGCGCTCGGTGAGGAGTTTGACGAGCTTGTGCATGGCGTAGGGGATGCCGAGAAAGGCGACGAAGAAGAACACGAGCGGTTTTTTGCTCGCTTTCGGCGAGGGCTGTGACGGCCGCGCGGAGGGGCCCTGCACGGGACGGCCGTTGAGGAACTCGCGGAACTCGCCGCGCATCTCGCTGCCCGGGCGGCGGCCGGCGAGGAGGTCGCGGAGCCAGCGAACGAGGCCGAAGAGGCCGAGGACGCTGCCGAGGGCGTTGCGGAGCTGGGCGAACTGGTCGACGACGCCGGCGAGGGCGAAGAAGGACGAGTGGGTGGCCATGAAGGTGGACTCGAGCATCTGCGCGACGCCGGCGAAGGTCTGGACGACCGAGTGGAGGAGCGCAAAGGTCGTCGCCGTCGTCGACTCGAGCGCCTGCGACACGCTCGGGTTCGCGGGGTCGTACGGCACGCCCGGCTGGCCGTACATGCCCATCGGGCCCGGGCCCATGCCCATCCCGCCGTACGCACCCGTGTACATGCCGTTCATGCCGTACCCTCCGTAGCCGTATCCGCCGTATCCGCCGAGCGTCCCCATGCCGCTGTATAGCGAGGAGCCTGTATAGCGAGGAGCCGTAGGGCGAGTAGGTCGCCGCGCCGAAGCGGTTGTATGGGGCGGAGAAGGGAGACGCGAACGGGTTTGTGGACGCTGCGGGAGAGGTGAAGGAAGCGGGACGGGCGGGAACGGCGGGCGGGGTAGAGGAAGAGGAAGAGGGTCCGGTGCTTGCAGAGGTTGAGGTGGAGGTGGGAACGGCAAGCGCTGATGGAGAAGCGCCGGCTGCAGGAGCAGGAGATGGTGATGCCGTTGATGCCGCTGCTGCTGCGATAGTGCCACTACGCTCCCATGGCTTTGGGGGCGAAGCCATGGTTCAAAAGGTGCTCCGATAAGAGTTGTTTTTTGTTGGAGGGAGCTGTGAGAACATCGATGGAGGTTAGACAAACGAACAGACGACCGGAGATAAAACTGGGTGAACCTCCTGATGATATTGTTTTGCTGAGGACCGTACGGTAATGATGAAGAAGGGGAAAGGAGGGAGTGGTCAGGTAAGAGGGCTGGCGGACGGGGAAGAAGGGAAGGGACTCGGACCGGTCGGATATCGCTTGATTCCACTATTAAGCGACTTATTTCGTTCCAATACCACGAGGTGTCTGTCGGTTTGGGGCCAGTCGCCTTGGTAGATCCTTTGTCAGTCTACGTGAGGGATGACCGTCGAGGTGACTTGATTGTTGCTCTACAGCACACCCAACAGCTGAACCCATTCACCCCCCCCTCGCTTTTCATACACCTCCACCCGCCCGTGACCACCCCGCAGCTTCTGACGACGCCATGCATATGCCGGCCAAGAAAACATTCTGACTTGCCTAGCAGACGACCAGCCCCCGCCCTCCCACCACGCTAGACAGATGCAAGAACGGTCGCAACGCCTGCCCCGCCACGCAGCCCAACTCATGCATCTCCGGCTCAGTCCACCACTGTCGCCTCATTCTTCCGTTTCGCAATCCATCTCGTTCCACCCCCACTCTAGTCGCCCCATCCGCGCACGTTGACTCAGCTCATCGCCGTCGCTCGAGCCACGTGCGCTGCCACAATTTCAGCCTTGGCCAGCCGCCGTCCCACCCGCGCCCTCGAATCCTGGAGAACAGTTTGTCAAGTTTTCGTCCCGTTCTTGTCCCGTTGACATGGTTTGTTCTGTCCATGACCTGGGTAGAGCCACCGAAACAATATCGATGCGCGAAGTTGTTCGCGTTCTGCCATCCAATTGGTCGAAGGAGGATTAGTCTGCGGACGGCCGAGGCCGATCGAGATTATCCAGCGTAAAGACATTTTCTGGTGTCATACATCCCCCCGTCGCCCTGCCGCCTACCGCCGGGATATCGCCTGTTCTGGTTCGGACTCCCTCGGAACCCAGGTCAATATAACCTGTTTGTCGTCATTGGAAACGCGAACGAAAGGCATGCATTACCCCGCCCAGAGTTAAACAACAAATCATCGAGTTAGTGACCAGTTCATGGAATCGCCAATGAATACAAACTGGATATCGTCCAAGGAGGTATTGCGCTCACCTCCATCTTTTAGTATTTGAAATCCGTTGCGTATTTACCAAAGGTGCCTTGGGTAAACATGTCCTCGCCATCAAGGCACAGAGAGCTGACATCGTGGATCTCACAATGTATGCAAGGGAGAGAGAAGAATGACACCCGATCCGTCGGTTTTCCCAAGACAGACGATGACTGGGCCGAGGATGGTCTAGACGTGTTCCCCCAGGAGTGTCGGCCTGCCGGCGGCGAAACCATGACCACGAGGAACAAGCAGGAGACGCACCACGGAGAAGACAGTCTGACCTCCATAACAGTGTCCAACTCTCGTGTAGGACGGAAGCTGGAGTCCCTTATCGTTCTGATCGACTTGCTATGTCTGTGGGCGTGCGAAGCAATGTTGGAGAAGTGAAGCGAAACACCTGCAGAGAACAAAAAAGCCCGCGACTGACTGGCGCATGGTTAACTACGGACCTTGTCCGTTTATCGGAAATGTGCAAAGGACAGAGGGTCGGAGAGCGGCTGCTGAGGATCACCTGTATGGCGCTGCTAGCGCATGTCTGAAACCGAAATATGTGGAACCTCATGTAAAGGGCGTGGGCGACGGGCGCCTCTTCAGCGCACATATCCATATAAGTGTGCCTTGGCGATGGCTGGTGGGTAATTTCCAGACGATCACCTTTCCCCTCTCTTTGATGAGCCATTACGCTACATCCTCTTTGGCGAGCCTTTTTCTGTACGTCGAATGAGATCCACCGTCACCATTCCCGAATTAATCAATCTCACGTAGTGGTCTTCTAAGAGGTGGTTCCTCTCACCGGGGTATGCTCTTTGCTCAGTGTCCATAACGACCACCGACCAATCGACCTTAGGCCGAGTGACGATCAACACGCTCCCAGATGATGTCATCGTGGATATATTTTATTTCTATCTGAATGACTGGCCCACCCCGAGAGGCGGATGGCATACACTGGTCCATGTATGTCAAAGGTGGCGATCTATCGTGTTTGCTTCCCCACGTCTCCTGAACCTGCGACTGGAGTACACAGGAGAAAGGCCGATGCCACTGCTGCTGGATCTTTGGCCAGTCTTGCCGGTGGCGATCATAAGTCGGACGAGATATCCTTTCGAGAAATCATACCCGGACTCTTGTTGGGGAAACATAGCTGCTTTCCTCGAGTCGGAGCACCACCATCGCATATGCGTAAACGACTTGTACCGTGTTCCAACATCACAATGGGAAAGATTGGCAGCAGCGATGCAGAGTCCGTTCCCCGACCTCACATTTCTGCGCATTTTTGTCGAGGGAGATTCGGTGACGCCCCTTCCGGATTCGTTCTTGGGCGGATCAGCCCCGCTTCTCCGACATCTCGCGTTGGGAAATTGTCCATTTCCAGCAATCCCCAAATTATTTTTGTCTACCAACCATCTTGTCGTTCTTTCCCTGTGGAATATTCCCCATTCCGGTTACTTTTCGCCCCAGGATTTGGTCACCGCCCTGTCGGTCACGTCCAAACTCGAGATCCTTCGCCTTCGGTTCCAATCCCCTCGATCTCGCCCCGATCCGCCAAGTCGACCTCGACCTCCTCCGCTCACACGCACCGTCCTCCCCGCTCTCACCTATCTTGCGTTCCAAGGCGTTCACGAGTACCTGGAGGACTTACTGGCCCGAGTCGAGGCTCCGCTCCTCAACGAACTCGAGATAACATTTTTCATGGACCTCGACTTTGTCGTCCCACAACTTCACCAGTTGATCAGCCACACAGATTGGCCCCAGACATGTGACAAAGCATTCGTGTGCACCTTTGATCGTGCAATCCAATTTGCAACTTTCAGGAAAACGCATCAGTCTCCGGCGTTCTCCTTGGAAGTCAGGTGCAAACAGTTAGATTATCAACTTGCATCGCTGGTCCAGGTCTGCGGCTCGTCCTTGCGCCTCTTCCCCAATTTGGTACAGCTCGACATCGTGGATCCGGTTCCTCCAAATCCCCTATCGTACTGGAAAGGCGACTTGGAATCCGCTCAATGGCTGGAACTCCTGCAGCCGTTCACCGCCGTGAAGGATCTGCGCCTGACCGATGTAGTCGCGCGACATGTCTGCCAAGCTCTGGAAGAGCTCGCCGAAGACAGAGTAACCCAAGTCTTACCCGCGTTGCACGGCATTTTCTTGAGCGACCTCGCGACGGGGGAATCCGTTCCGCCGAAATCTGTTGAGCAGTTCGTCGTGGCGAGACGGCTCTCTGGTCATCCGGTGGCCGTCTACCCTTGGAGAGACCGTGGAAATTACGAGAAACCCAGCCGGGATATCTGAGTTCTTTATTCGTATCATCACGATCTAACCTCCCGTGCGATTTTCTCTATTTCTCTCCAAGCACCCTAGCTATCGTACCATCTTGTATGACATCCAGAACACAGCGTCCGTTACACCGAGCAGACCTCTGTTGCGGTTTCTTCCAAGCGCGCACTCACCCCCACCCATGTTAATACTAAACCACATCATCCGGTCCTTGAGACCTACACATCAAATATGAATACATGTCAGTCTCCACCAAGGGAGCCCTCTGCCACGTCCAACCGTCGCCGTCGCGTGACGTGATTGACTTCTCATGTCTGCAATATGGGTGTGCAAAGGATTCGAGCGATTCCTGAAAAGTGGGGCCCAGGTGATATGCAATCGAGTATGTATTCGATGGTGAGAATAGATGGGTAAAAAGTCCGAGGGCGCGACAATCAGTACGCGAGAGCACGAGTTGGGAATGGAATGCAGGGGAGCATCAGCAAAATCACAAGAATTTTTTTGACTTTTTTGACAAAGGTAGTAAAGTCCATAAAGTCTGTTAAAGTCCCAGATATGTCCCAAACCAACATTGGATGAAGGACTCTTAACTTTAGCAGTAGCCCCATTAGAGCATAAATTGGTTGATAGCCCTAAGGCTGGCTCATGTGACTTTCTGACTTTTGAGAACTTTACAGAACTTATGCAGCTTTCTCAACTTTCTTGGCTATATAGTTGATATTTGGGTCACAACTTTCTAGAATTAGGGTCAGTCCAAGCAACCATTGACTTTTCAACTTTTTTGACTCTATAAAGACTTTATAAAGCTAAAAAAGATTTATGTGTTTTTCCTGATGGAGAGTTTGGGAACAGAGCTCTCTCTCACTTGCAATTGTTGGCTTGTTTTCCAAGCCTTTAAGTACACTTTTTCCTTGTATGCTATTTGTAAATACCTATTGTATTTTTCTGAGACAGCATCAAAATTTTCAGTAATTCGGAAATCAGGTAAATGAAGTGATTTCACCTTTGTGGCCTTTAGCTGCGGAGTCGAGTTTGTGTTTGGTGAGCTCCACAATGTCCTTAAGACATTTTTGTTTTAGCCCGTGAGACAAATAATCAAATTTTGGCTTTTGGCTTTTAGTGTGAATGATCTGAAACTTGTGAGATAACCACAGGATCGAGACGAAAATCCCTGAATCATTTACTAGGCGATGTCCCCCACAAAAGGGGTCTCCAAAAAATTTATTTTGGCTCCTTCCGGATCCGGAAGCGTAGCACGTCACACCGCGAAGGTGCTTTGCATGTGTTCGCCCTTGGCGGACCGAAATCCACCATTCGAGTGTACCTATGACTTGGGGAAGTTAGCTAGCAAAACAGACTTGGATGCAGGGAACATCAAAACACGCGGCGGGACTGACACTGACTGGTATCGGAGAATGTGTAGAGCGCAAATTCATAGGCAGAGGAGTGGAGAGCGGCCGTGGATACTGCCAGTGGCAGTTCGACTGGACCCATCCACAGCACTCGATCGCCTGTTCCGCGGTTCCTAGCGTTCCAAATTACGCGACTTACGCCAACTTGCGGCGTAAACCCCAGGCTGTACAAGGCCTGGGCGACTCGGACGGGCGCCCCTTCACAGCATTTACACATAACATATAAGTACCGCTGCTGCCAGTGGTGGCTGCAGACGATTACCTTACCCCTAGATGCTACATCATCGCTGATGAGCTTTCGTCTGTACGTCGAGTGAGCTTCATTGTCACCATCCTGAAGTAAGTAACTAAGCCTCACATAGTTTTCTTCGGACTTTCCGTTATCACCTCACCTCATTACTCAGTGGTTTCATCCGACTCATAATCTCAAGCCTTGTGGGAGGAAAATATCAAGCAGCTCCCAAGAGTATGGTTTTGCACAGTATCCATGACGACCGCTGACTTGTATATTTTAGGCCGGGGTGACGATCAATACTGGCATGCTCCCTGATGACGTCCTCGTGGATATATTCCATTTCTATCTGCATGTCCCACTTTGGACAATAGGATCAAGTGAATGGCATACACTGGTACATGTGTGTCAAAGATGGCGATACATCGTGTTTGCATCCCCACGTCGTCTGAACCTGCAACTTATGTATACAGGAAAAAGACCCATGTCTGAGATGCTGGACCTCTGGCCAGTCCTACCTGTGGTGATAAGCCAAGATCTCTCGGGATATCCATCCCCGAAATCATACCTCGACCCCTGCTTAGATCACATAGCTGCTGCCCTCGAGTCGGAGCACCATCATCGCATATGTGAAATCGACCTGTCCCCTATTCCGACCTCACATTGGGAAAGATTGTCAGCAGCGATGCAGAAGCCATTCCCGGAGCTGACATTTGTGCAGATCTTGGTGGAAAAAAATACGGTGCCGTCCCTTCCGAATATGTTCTTAGGCGGATCGGCCCCACTTCTACAAGTTCTTGCGTTGGGAAATTGTCCGTTTGAAGGAATGCCGAAACTACTTTTGTCTGCCAATCACCTTGTCCGTCTTTACCTTTGGAATATTCCCATTCCCGGTTCCGGTTACATTTCTCCCCAGGCCTTGGTCACCACCCTGTCGGTCATGTCCAAACTCGAAATCCTTCGCCTTGGATTCCGATCCCCTCTATCTCGCCCAGATCCAGAAGGTCGACCTCGACCTTCGCTCATACGTTCTGTCCTGCCCGTTCTCACCGAATTTGTGTTCCAAGGCGTTCACGAGTATTTGGAGGACTTGCTGGCCCAAATCGAGGCTCCACTTCTCAATAAACTCGAGATAACATTTTTCATGGACCTCGACTTTGTCATCCCACAACTTCACCAGTTGATCAGTCATGCGGAATTGTTCAAAACATGCGACAGAGCATTTGTAGAAATTTCCAATTATGCAATCCAACTTTCAATTTTCGGAGAAACACATGAGCTTCCGGAGCTGTCCTTGGAAATCAAGTGCAGAGAGTTGGATTATCAGCTCTCATCGCTGGCACAGGTCTGCAACTAATCCTTCTACCTCCTCTCCACTTTTATACAACTCGACATCGTGAATTCTATTCCACAATCACACTGGAAAGAGGACATGGAATCCGCTCAATGGCTGGAACTCCTGGAGCCGTTCACCGCCGTGAAGGATCTGCGCCTGACCGATCTAGTCGCGCGACATGTCTGCCAAGCTCTGGAAGAGCTCGCCAAAGACAGAGTTACCCAAGTCTTACCCGCGTTGCACGGCATTTTCTTGAGCGACCTCGCGCCGGGGGAATCCGTTCCGCCGAAATCTGTTGAGCAGTTCGTCGCGGCGAGACGGCTCTCTGGTCATCCGGTGGCCGTCTACCCTTGGAGAGACCGTGGAAATTACGAGAAACCCAGCCGGGATATCTGAGTTCTTTATTCGTATCATCACGATCCAACCTCCCGTGCGATTTTCTCTACTTCTCTCCAAGCACCCTAGTTATCGTACCCCATCTTGTATGATATCCAGAACACAGCTCCCGTTATACCGGGCAGGACCTCTGTTGCGGTTCCTTCCAAGCGCGCACTCACCCTCACCGTGAAACGAGTTGTTACGCAGGCGAGGGAGGCGAGCAGAAGAATGACATGCCGTCCTTCGGCTTTCTCGAGACAGCCTGAGGGTCGAGACGTGCACCCATGGATGTGTGCGTACTGACGGCTCTCGTATTGAAATCCGCTCAGCGCGCAAAGACGCGCTTGCAGGGTGTAGATTATGCAGTCGCAGAAGCGGACGAGGACGTTGAGACATCGCGGTGAAAGAATGGTCATAGGGTGGCAAGCAGGATGCGTACCACAGAGAAAACGGTTGAGATGAAAGCCCTCAACTCGGGCGGAGATGGGCAGCGGAGCTTCCCCCTTGTCCATCAACGGGGCCCTCTGCCTATGTTATATCTTCGCCGTCGCCTGATTTGGCTAACTTTGTCATGTCTGCAATACGAATGCGCGGAAGAAATCGGGTTGGCCACGCTTCAGACAACACGAACGCCTAGATTGGGGACGACGCAAAGCGTAGTGATGTAGAGCAAACGAACCAGGAGAGGAGAGCGGCCCGCCCAGTAGCTGAGCGCTCAGTCAGGGGTGGTAATTCCACATTCTGGAACATCACTTCACCTACATCCTCTTTGATGAGCCTTTACCCGTACGTCGAGCGAGATCCACTGACCATTCCTGAATCACAATGACCAATTTCACGCAGAAGTATTCGACGAGGTGGTCCCTCTGAGGATTCGTGGACACAAGTACTAGTAGGAAGTCATCGTGCTCATCACCGCGGTATGGTCTTCTTTGCGCAGTGTCCACGACGACCACTGACCAATCGAACTTAGACCGAGTGACAATCAACACGCTCCCAGATGAGATACTCGTGGAGGTATTCTATCTCTATATGGATGCACCGCCAACAGGGACAGGTAAATGGCATACACTGGTCCATGTGTGTCAAAGGTGGCGATATGCCGTGTTTGCATCGCCACGTCTCCTCAACCTGCGGCTTGAGTACACAGGGAAAAGGCCGATGTCTGAGATGCTGCAAGTCTGGCCAGTCTTGCCGGTGGTGACAATCGTGGCAACACGCCCTTTCGAATCATACCACAACTTCTGCTTGGGAAACATCGTCGATTTCCTCGAGTCGGAGGACCACCATCGCATATGTGAAATTGACTTGTCCGGTATTCCGACTTCACATTGGAAAAGATTCGCAGCAGCGATGGAGAAACCATTCCCGCAGCTGACATCACTGCGTCTTTCTGTGGAAGAAGATTCCAAGACGTCCCTTCCGGATTCGTTCTTGGGCGGATCCGCCCCACTTCTGCGACAGCTCTTGTTGACAAATTGTCTATTTCCAGGAATGCGGAAACTACTTTTGTCTGCCCATAATCTTGTCACTCTTCGCCTTTGGAACATTCCCGATTCCGGTTACTTTTCTCCCCAGGAGCTGGTTTCCGCCCTGTCGGTGGCGGCCAGACTTGAGTCCGTTTGCGTTGAATTTCAATCCTACCGAGATCTCCCCATTCCGGAAATCCGATTTCCACCGCCGCCCGTCACACGCTCCGTCCTCCCCGCTCTCACCGAACTCGTGTTCGATGGCGTTCAAGAGTTCTTGGAGGACTTGCTGGCCCGAATAGAGGCTCCCCTTCTCTACAAACTCGAGATAACACTCTGGATGGACGACAACTTTGTCGTCCCACAACTGCACCAGTTCATCGGTCGCACAGAATCGTTCAAGACATGCGACAAAGCATGGGTGTACCCTCCCGGTCATGCAGTCCAAATTGGAATTTTCAGAGATCCTCTCCCCTCTCCCACGCTCTTCTTGCAAATCATCAACGGAGAGCTTTCATCGCTGGCCCAAGTCTGCACCTCATCCTTCCACCTCCTCTCCACTCTCCTAAAGCTCGACATCGTGGATCCTTTTCCTCCAAATCCACAATCACCCTGGGAAGATTATATAGAACCTCATCTATGTCTGGAATTACTGGACCCGTTCACTGATGTGAAGGATTTGTGCCTATACGGTCGACTCGGGCGATATGTCTGCCAAGCGCTGGAAGAGCTCGTCGAAGGCAGAGCAACAGAAGCCTTACCCGTGCTACAGAACATTTTTTTGAGCGACCTCGAGCCATCGGAATCTGTTCCGAAATCTATTGAGCGATTCGTCGCCGCGCGACAACTCTCTGGTCACCCTGTGGCCGTCTACCCTGCGGGAGACTTGCCAAAAATGTTATTCTAGCACCCAGCCAGGATCGATGATTCCTTTATGCTCTCCATCCAATCGGCATCTGGCATCATTTACCTTCTGTGTGTTTGACTCCAAACACCCCAGTTACCCTACCATCCCTCACATCTCGTCTAACCTCATATCATGCCCTCAACTCAATGCAGAACACAGCTCCTGTTATACCGAACGGTCCTCTGTTGACGTTTCTTCCAGGCGCGCATAACACTTACGTCCCTTGTCAATTACAAACAAAATCACCCGGTTTTTGAGATGCCAGAACGGCACTGCATCGAATATGAATCCATGTCGAGTGTGAGTGCGAGTGCGTGGCCTCGACGATCGCAGTGCCCGCTGCCGACTTGGTGAAACCACCGCACCGTCTGCCAGCGTTGTGTTGCGTGCTGAAACCTTGACGTTTGTTCCGTTGACGGTAGACTCCCACTTGCCAGTGGCGTCTGACTTGTTACTATTGGGCGGCACCGTTTCCGGTCCTCTCCCACTGGACGAGAAATTCTACTGGCGGGGGCATCGATCGACTTTGGAAGCGCCTGGCCGTGGCGAAGGCAACCCCGCGAAAGCTCTCTCCCGAAATGACCGCACGAGCTGGGGAACATGAATGCCGCCCCAAAGCGGTGTGTCGTGAGCCCGGATCGATGCTCGCTCGTACTGATACCCCCCAGGAACGTTAGATCTCCTTCGCTCTGTCCACCTTCGCGCTGTTTTCGTCATTTCGAAGTCGTCGTTCGAACACATCGATGTAGGTCAGAGCACTTGTGTCGGCAAAGTCGAACTCGAAGAAAGTATAGCGTGTCCGGGGACGCCTGGATGAGTTCGAGACGGTTGGCCTGACCCAAGGGAAAGGGGGTGAGAGGGTGAGCATGACGGAGAACACGGAACGCGATGAGGGATTATTGAGATATTGGCCCGAAAAGGCTTCGACCTTGTCACTCCAGAGAGGACCTAAAATGTTTATATACAAGCAGGATATGAGAGAAAGATATTGAGATAACGGAAGGGGATGCGGTAGAGATCAAGTTCTTTGTCTTTGTTTCCGGTAGCAATACCGGGTAGAGGTCGATGACAGATTATGGCTGGCCGTGAAACCACGCGCGTATGCGACGTCGTTCAGTCTCATTTCATCGTTCGCTTACTATCGTTGCCCTGGACCTACCCTTTTTCACTTCGCTCCGTCTCGACTCCCTTTCATTCTCCCCCCTTTGTAGTTCTCCCTGTATATGCTATAAGCCCCTTGGCTACTCTTTGGATGTCAGTGCCTTCCCCCCCTTTCATTCTCTGATTTGCCTCTAGATGTCTGGAAGTCTTCATGGCGTCCGCGTTCCGTGTTCTCGTCGGGTTTGCTATCCTCTCTCCTCTCTACTACCCTCTATTTCCGTGGGTCAGGTGTCAGGCCCACGAACTCACCCGCGCGTCTCCGGACACACATCAGTAGAGGCGAACGCAAAAACAGTCTTGGTTAGTTGCCTTATTGTTTGAAGGACAGGTGATAGGCGAAGCGTTTTGTCAACTTCTGATCCTCATCTCCGATCACGACCGCTGTCAGGAGCTGTTCTGTCCATGAACTGACAGAATCACTGAAACATTATCAACAGGAAAGGCTGTCTGCATCCTGTGACATGTGATGATATCGATATGTCATGTATTAATATTCCGTCGCCCTGTCGCAGGGGTATTCGCCTGCCTGGACGCTCTCGGAAGCCAGATCAACGTGGCCGTGCCTTGCCGATAGAAATGGGAAGAGAATGCAGGTGTCATGCCGGGGAAGGTTGAACAATGAGGTGGCGCCAATAGAGCCTTTGAAAAGAAGTCATTTTATGGAATATCACCGCATCATCAAGGTCAACACAAATTCGGAGAGAAGTGGATACCGAGGCAGCCATTCGGATGGCACCCACTCCAAACTTTTAGCTCGATCGCAGCCACCTAACATTCGTAACGTCCTTACTACGAATGTACCGATACTCACAGCGGGACAAGGTTCTTTGCGTTAGACAAGGTATGTTGTCGGCGTCGAGGCAGAGAGAATGCGATGGAAGCTGACACGATTTCTTACGCAGGCGAGGGAGGCAGAGGAATGACATGCCATCCTTCGGCTTTCTCGAGACACGTTCGAGACGTGTTCTCAGGGATGTGCGCATGCTGACGGCGAGGTGGCACTTCGAACACCGGCTCGTATTGCAACCTGCTCAACCAAGGATACGCGCAAAGACGCGCCTGCAGAGCGCAGATGGATTATGCAGTCGGCGAGCGGACTAGGACATTGAGACATGCCGGGAAAACGATGGTCATCAGGGGAAAGAAGGATACGCACCACGGAGAAAACAGTCTTACGTCCACCACGAATATAGCCCCCAACTCGGATGGAGATGGCCAGCTGGGCTTCCGCAACCCCCACCAATGAAGCCCTCTGCCCAGTTATATCGTCGCCTGACTTGGTTAACTTGCTATGTCTGCGATACGGATAAGCGGAGAAATCAAATTGGCCAGCATGGACAGCTGAATCGGGGACGGCGTTGAAGTTCGACGAGGTAAATCTAGATCAATGCCTTGCCAGGAAATCCATCAATTGCAAGAGTCCGCCTTATTATTATCAGTCAAGTCCACTTATAGTCAACTTAGCAGAGAGTAAAAGTAAAATATTCCAAATTCAACCTTTTTGGTCACATTTTCATGCTCTACTTATGTCATTACTTATGTAATTTGTGCTCACAAAAGAGCCTACTCAGGTGATGGACAATTTCGAATAACCACCTTATCCTCCACGTCCTCACTGATGAGCATTGACCTGTACGTCGAGCAAGCTTCCTTGTCATCATTCCTGAACTAATCAAGTCCCACGTAGTCGTGTTTGGCGAGATGGTCCTACTGAGGGCCCGTGGACAGCAGGAAGTCCAACTCAGCGCGCAAGTCGCCGGGGCATGTCTTTTGCGCACTGTCCATGACGACCACTGAATCAATTTTAGATCGGGTGACAATCGACATGCTCCCCGATGATGCCCTCGTGGAGATATTCCATCTCTATGTGAATGACCCGCGTATACCGACAAGCGGATGGCATAAACTGGCCCATGTATGCCAAAGATGGCGATGCATCGTATTTGAGTCGCCACATCGCCTGAACTTGCAACTTGTGTACACAGGAACAAGGCCGGTGTCTGAGATGCTGGACGTCTGGCCAGTCTTGCCGATTGTGATACGTTACGAACCATGTCTCGACCCCTGCGGGAACATAGCCGCTACCCTCGAGTCGGAGCACCACCACCGCATATGTAAAATCAGCCTGTCTTCTATTCCAACTTCACACTGGGAACGATTGGCAGCGGCGATGCAGAAGCCATTCCGGGAGCTGACAGATCTTTTCGTTTCAGTGGAAGGAAATACGGTGATGTCCCTTCCGGATTCGTTCTTAAGCGGGTCAGCCCCACTTCTCCGACGACTCATGTTGGAAAATTGTCCGTTTCCAGGGATGCCGAATCTACTTTTGTCTGCCAATCGCCTTGTCCGTCTTTCCCTTTGGAACATTCCCGATTCTGGTTATTTTTCGCCCCAGGCTCTGGGCACCGCCCTGTCGGTCATGTCCAGACTTGAAACCCTTCGCCTTCAATTTCGATCCCCTCGATCTCGCCCCGATCCAGCAAGTCGAGCTCCACCTCCGCTCACACGCTCCGTCCTCCCCGTTTTCAGAGAACTTGTGTTCCGCGGCGTTCACGAGTACTTGGAGGACTTGCTGGCCGGAATCGAGGCTCCCCTTCTCAACCAACTCGAGATAATATTCTTCATGGACCCCGACTTTGTCGTCCCACAACTTCATCAGTTCATCAGTCATGCAAATTGGTTCAAGACGTGCTACAGAGCATCTGCGCGCACTTCCGATGATGCAATCCTGTTCGAAATCACCGGAGGAGTGATTTGGTCTCCGGTGAAGCTCTCCGTGGAAATCAAATGCAGAGAGTTGGATCGTCAACTTTCATCGCTGGCGCGGGTCTGCAGCTCGTCCTTCCTCCTCCTCTCCACTTTGGTAGAGCTCGACATCGTGGAATTTCTTCCCCTAAATTCACAATCACACTGGAAGGACGACATAGAATCTACTAAATGGCTGGAGCTCCTCCACCCGTTCACTGCTGTGCAGGATCTGAGCCTATCCTATCAAGTTGGGCGACATGTCTGCCAAGCGCTGGAAGCGCTCGCGGAAGAAAGTGTAACAGAAGTCTTACCCGCGCTGCAGAACATTTTCTTGAGCGACAGCCAGCCATTAGAATATATTCCGAAACTTATTGGGCGATTCGTCGCCGCCCGACAACTCTCTGGTCGCCCTGTGGCTGTCTACCGTCGTGGAGACAGTCGACTGCGAAACACTTTATAACGCCCAGCGAGGATCGATGAGTTCTTTATGCCCTCCATTTAGTTAACACATGGTACCATCTACCTTCTGTGCGATTCCCATTATTTCACTCGAAGCACTCTAGTTTCGGTACCATCACTCACGTCTCGAATCTTCCTGACCTCTTATGATACCTTAAACCTAATGCAGAACACAGCTCTGGTTATACAGAAATGACATCTATTGAGGCTTCTTCAGGTGCATACTCGGTTCTTGAGCCACCCAGACACTGCATCGAACATGGATACATCTGAGTACAGGTGCGATGCAACACATCCACATCGATTTCACGAAAGTAACAAGGAACGGGAAGTGAACTCAACAACTGGACCAACCAATCGAAAAGAACTGTTTCCGTTGCGGTCACTAGGCGCGCGCACGACATTCCTTCCCCAGTCGGTCCACGAACGAGAGATCCATCTATCGACCAACCTGTTGAAGCTATAGGGATGATAGCTCAGTCTTGCGTGTAAAAGACTGTATTGGTTAGTTATTATCTAACCTATAGGGATGATAGCTATGTACAGTATCAGCTTTGAAGGAGTGTAAAGGAATGTGTAGTACTGACCTCAGTCTTGTGTGTAAAAGACTGAGGCGATAACTAAATTATTCTAATTATTTACACGTACGGTCCGGATTGTCCGTTCGCCTGCACTGTCCAACACAGCCAACTGTGAGTGAGAAGCAAGTGAGAGGAGAAAATGAAGTGCAGATGAAAAAGGGCCACACAGATGGAAAGAGGGAGGGACAGAAAACGCACGTGAGCCTCTCCGTCATATAACGGGTTTCGGTCCATTGTCGACAACGACGTAGTGCAATCCGACTCGGGTGCGAGTTCATGGCCTTGACGATCGCAGTGCTCGCTACGGCCTTGGTAACCGCCACGCAGTCATATTGCGGACTGCCTTTGACTTGTTACTGTTGGGCAGCACCGTTTTCAGTCCCCCACCATTGGACGATTCGAGCCTTTTCACGTTGTTGCCTTTGGGAGCGCGCCGCTTTGACGACGCCGCCGCCGCAAACCCACATCACCATACTAGTACTAGCTGGGGTGCATAACGGCCACTCCAATGCGGTGGGTTATGGGCCCTCATCCCATGGCGAGACGCCGGGCGGTGAACCCGGGGCAGGAGCGCACATGAGATACGCACGCCACGGTTGTATCTCGTCTTCAGAACGTATGGGACAATCGCATATCCCCAAACGGTTAGGAACGAAGAGACAACTTGGGGAATATACAGCTCGCTCAGACCCCGGTGTTTGACGGGCGAGGCGAGGCGAGGATGGGGCAAAATTCGACTCGCCGTGCTGCAGCCGCGCTCGGAAGAAAAGTGAGCGTGTACTCACGCGGTGACAAAGCCCCTCTGGAACGGCCACCATCACCCCGAGATTGCCATGCCAGACAAACGCCCTGACATGCGCACTCCAACTCCTCGCCGCTGCCGCCTTCCCCTCCTCACCGTTGCGACTCTTTTCAAACGTCATCCTTACGATCGTTTCCGAATTTATTGCACCCCTTTCTCATCCCCTTTACGATTCGTCTTACCAGGACACAGTCTCGGACTCCCGTATAAATAAAGCCGGCAAAATAAGAACAATGCCTGTTCTCTGCACTATGAGTTGTACGGTCTACCGTCCCCTTGTGCGAACACCTTCAATGGCACACTGCCACCACTATCGACAGCATCTACTACTTATGTCGATTATCAGCTTCGATGCGGTGCTATCCTTGTATTTATACATGGAACAGATTTTCCTAACAGCTAATTAGAGCCTTGAGTTCAAGTTCGCTCGTACACAAATATGAGCCACTTCGGAGACAATCCAGTCGTACTAGCTCAAAAATCAAGTTTTCTCAACGATCATGCAGATGAATCACGAGTTGAAACAAGTTCAAGAAACGAACTCAAGTGATACACGATACACGATACGCTATTGGATTCGACGAGGATGGAACGAGGGCTAAAAAATCAATTCTTATCATGAATGACAAACACAGTAGTCTCTTCGTCGCGAGCCAACGCGCTCTGGACATCAGCAGACACGTCAGCGGTCTGGACTTCGTTGGCTCCCCACGGGATGTAGCTCGCCTCATTCCAGCTTTTCCCGACTGGCTTCCTAACGAGATGATTGTCGATATGATAGACCGCTTCGCCTTGGCCAGCCCAATAAAACGCAAACTTGGTGAAGTTGTGGCTGAATGAGATTATATAGCGGGTGATGCCTTCATTGGTCGTAGCGGTGCCGCCGACGCATGAAGGAGCGCCTACGTTGCTTCCGCCCGTGTAGAGGTAGAGATGACCTGGGCCCCAGGTGGTAACGTTCACAGATTGACCGTTTACGAAAATCGCCATGGTGGATCTGTATGTGGAAGATTTGATCCGTGACCATCAACATGAAGGGTGAGCATATCCTTACCAGTGCTTATGCCGATGAAGAGATGGAGAAGAAGTTGTTGGTGATGGGAGGTAAGGAATGCTGGATGCTGGCCGTTTATAAAGATTTTGGTGAAGACCAAGAAGTCACATTGTGATTGATGCGACTCTCGAACTACGATAGACAGGCCGGCCTAGATGGCGACGATTTTCAATGTCCGGCTGAAATGCAATTAACCATCCTTTCATACTTTCCGTGATCGTTCCGGGACCCGAGCATCTGAAGCTACTTTGACATTCATGTGGGCTGGAGCGATTTTGTGGGAAGGATCATATGTTCGCCGGATCGGGGGTGACAGATGAGATGTAACCATATTTTTTGCGTGAACGAAACTCGAAATTGCGAGGGTGGCAACGGTTGAGCGCGTTGAGTGCGAGCTCATGATCATTCGCGCAAACATACTCACGCAAACGAGTAACAGGCACGCGTCGACAATCGATGGCGGGGATGGCAGCCAAAAAGTCGTCAGTTTGCGAGAATAATGTTTGCATGGTTCAGGTAATTATGGGCTCACGCTCAACGTTCAACGATGTTGTCACACTTAGAACGACACCATTGTACTTGTCTTGCGACTTCGAGTTTCATTCACGCATGTATGATCCTCCTCTCCGGCCCACATGAATGTCAGTAGCTCAGGTCCCGCAACGATCACGGCTGGACTTACTATAATCCGCAGCATGCAACAACATTGGCACAGACGCGGTCATGTGTAATGAAAACATAGCTTAGGCTATGTATTGGGAGGCCATTATAATGAGATTATATTTAAATATGATGGCATCATAATGGCCTCCCAATTTAGGACACTAGGGAAGAGATGGAAAGGGTTGCGCACAACTGGTATTTTTCAGACCAAGACCAGTGTGAGCAGGGAAGGCGTGCATTACGAATCAACCGGGATTAGAAAGTCTTTGAGGGGATAAGGGGGAGGTATTGTTGATTTCATTTATTTTATGGGGCAACTCTAGGCCTCCTGAACTAGCGCACGTGTCAAAGCCTCCGAGTGACCTGGTCAACACCGCCGCCGCCCGTTACCCTTGAACAACTTTCAAGCCGTGCAGTGCTACCGTACATACCCGCTCCCTCCGAGTTGACCACCATACGTACGTCCATTTTCTTTTAGTTCAGTGTAAGGTGATTTGGTGCGACTATTATGACCAACGAATGCAGTAATTCGAACAGGCGCGGAAGAGGCACCTAGAGCTGCCCCATAAAATGAAATCAACAATACCTCCCCCTTATCCCCTCAAAGACTTCTAATCCCGGTTGATTCGTAATGCACGCCTTCCCTGCTCACACTGGTCTTGGTCTGAGAAAATACCAGTTGTGCGCAACCCTTTCCATCTCTTCCCTAGTGTCCTAAATTGGGAGGCCATTATGATGCCATCATATTTAAATATAATCTCATTATAATGGCCTCCCAATACATAGCCTAAGCTATGTTTTCATTACATATGACCGCGTCTGTGCCAATGTTGTTGCATGCTGCGGATTATAGTAAGTCCAGCCGTGATCGTTGCGGGACCTGAGCTACTGACATTCATGTGGGCCGGAGAGGAGGATCATACATGCGTGAATGAAGCTCGAAGTCGCAAGACAAGTACAATGGTGTCGTTCTAAGTGTGACAACATCGTTGAACGTTGAGCGTGAGCCCATAATTACCTGAACCATGCAAACATTATTCTCGCAAACTGACGTCTTTTTGGCTGCCATCTCCGCCATCGATTGTCGACGCGTGCCTGTTACTCGTTTGCGTGAGTATGTCTGCGCGAATGATCATGAGCTCGCACTCAACGCGCTCAACCGTTGCCACCCTCGCAATTTCGAGTTTCGTTCACGCAAAAATATACGCAAAAATATGGTTACATCTCATCTGTCACCCCCGATCCGGCGAACATATGATCCTTCCCACAAAATCGCTCCAGGCCCACATGAATGTCAAAGTAGCTTCAGATGCTCGGGTCCCGGAACGATCACGGAAAGTAGTGAAAGGATGGTTAATTGCATTTCAGCCGGACATTGAAAATCGTCGCCATCTAGGCCGGCCTGTCTATCGTAGTTCGAGAGTCGCATCAATGACAATGTGACTTCTTGGTCTTCACCAAAATCTTATATAAACGGCCAAGCATCCAGCATTCCTTACCTCCCATCACCAACAACTTCTTCTCCATCTCTTCATCGGCATAAGCACTGGTAAGGATATGCTCACCCTTCATGTTGATGGTCACGGATCAAATCTTCCACATACAGATCCACCATGGCGATTTTCGTAAACGGTCAATCTGTGAACGTTACCACCTGGGGCCCAGGTCATCTCTACCTCTACACGGGCGGAAGCAACGTAGGCGCTCCTTCATGCGTCGGCGGCACCGCTACGACCAATGAAGGCATCACCCGCTATATAATCTCATTCAGCCACAACTTCACCAAGTTTGCGTTTTATTGGGCTGGCCAAGGCGAAGCGGTCTATCATATCGACAATCATCTCGTTCAGGAAGCCAGTCGGGAAAAGCTGGAGGGAGGCGAGCTACATCCCGTGGGGAGCCAACGAAGTCCAGACCTGCTGACGTGTCTGCTGATGTCCAGAGCGCGTTGGCTCGCGACGAAGAGACCACTGTGTTTGTCGTTCATGATAAGAATTGATTCTTTAGCCCTCGTTCCATCCTCGTCGAATCCAATAGCGTATCGTGTATCGTGTATCACTTGAGTTCGTTTCTTGAACTTGTTTCAACTCGTGATTCATCTGCATGATCGTTGAGAAAACGTTATATTCACGACTCGATTGCCTCCAAACTCATATCTGTGTACGGGTAAACTCGTCAGCCCCATCAAATCAAGGCTCTAATTAGGTATTAGAATCTGTTCTATGTATGAACGACATCACCTCATAAATCGACGATCGCCATGAGTAGCATGCTGTCGAAGGGGCTACTTTGTGCGATGGAAAGTGTTCACCATCGGGGAATGATAGGCCGTAGTTATTTTGCTAGTGATGTTTATATACATCGGCAGTGTAGCACGCCGGATCGGTACGCTTGAGTTCGTGTGACTGGATGAGGACAGAGGGAACAGAGTGACAAAGAGAACGCAGTTAACTTGAGGCAGACTAATGAGGAGAAGGCGACTGGGGAATGAGCTGCATTCAAAAAAAGTAGCTGGATGCTTTAATACAGGAAGAAGAGCTAGAATGATGAAAGGAGGGAGCATGAAAGATGTTCGAGGACGCGTCAGACATGAAACACGAAAATAAAATATCAAAGACAAAGGAGAATTCAAGAACACATGAAAAGAAAGTGAAACATGGACGATCGCACCTATGACATCAGAGTATACTACCTAACCAATCATAAGACTCTGCGCCTGATCTTGAGGACGTAATGAGGCGCGCGAGAAGTCGAGGTGAGACGCCCAAGGGCAGCGAGCCCTCTGGTACGGGCGGCGATGACTTTGAGATGAAGCGTGAGGGGCGTGGCGCAGAGTGCTTGATGCAAGAGGTCGATGACGAAGGAAGAGTGGTAGGGGAAGGAGGGAAGACGGGTTAGTGAAAGCAGGAGGAAGGAGAGGGAAACGCGAGAGGACGCGAGACCGAACTTGTGGCCTGCGGCGCGGTGATTCCGGACACCTTAAAGCAGGTACCCATGGAAGTCCGAGAGAGTCGGACGAATCTCAAACGCGATAATGAGTGCAATAAACTCGGAAAACAAAAGTAAGACGATGTTTAGAAAGAGTCAGCATCGGGTGGGGCAGGGTCGGAAAACAGGATTCATCAATCCTGCTTAGGTCCTAAGCCCAACCGGTGAATGGCCACAAGGGTGACCAGAGAGTTTTCGCGCGGCGACGAATAGCCTTCAGAAATTGTCGGGAAACAGATTCCGAATGGCTCGTGACACTGAAGGAAAATGTTCGGCAGCGCGGGTAGATTCTACTCTTCTCCTTCGGCGAACCCCTTCCAACGCTCTGGCAGAAATATGGACCAACGTCATGGGCCCAGGCGCAGATCCTTCACAGCAGTGAACGGTTCCAGGAGTTCCAGCCATAGATGTGTTCTCCGTGTGATTCACCCCAGTATGGAATTGTGGAGGTGGAGAGAAATCCCAGAGTTCGAGGCGTACCGAGGTGGAGATGAAGGTAGAGCAATGATGAACTGCAGACCTGGACCAGCGATAAAAGCTGCCTATCCAAGCTCTGTGCACTTGATGTCCAAGGAGAGGTCCGGAAGCAGCTGATGGATTTCTCTGAACATTACAATTTGGATTTTATAAGGGTAAGTGTACAGACGTGCACTGTGGCATAACTTGAACGATTCTGTGTGACTGATCAACCGGTGAAGTTCTGGGATGACAAAGTGGAGGGCTCCGAAGAATGATATCTCGAGGTTGTTGAGAAGGGGAACCTGGATTTGGGCTAGTAAAGTCCTCCAAGTACTCATGGATGCCAGTCGAAAGCAAGTCTGGTGAGAAAAGGGAGGACAGAGCGTGTGAGCGGAGGTGGATGTCGACTTGTAGGATATCGAGGGGATGTGAATTTAAGGCAAAGGAGTTCAAGTCCGGACATGGCCGACAGGACGGTGACCAAAGCCTCGGGCGAAATGTAACCGGAATCGGGAATATCCAAAAGGTAAAGACGGACAAGGTGATTGGCAAGCAAATGTATTTTCGGCAGTCCTGGAAACGGACAGTTTCCCAACATAAGTTCTCGCAGAAGCGGGGCTGATCCGCCTAAGAACGAGTCCGGGAGGGACGTCATGGAATCTTCTTTCGCTGAAAAGGAAGCAGAGATGTCAGCTGCGGAGATGGTTTCTGCATCGCTGTTGCCAAATTTTCCCAATGTGAAGTTGGAATGTCACGCAAGGTGATTTCAAAAATGCGTTCGCGGTGTTCCGACTCGAGGGCAGCAGCTATGTTTCCCCAGCAGCGGTCAACGTTTGACTTCGAGAATGGATAATTTATCGCCACAGGCAAGGCTGGCCAGACGTCCGGCATCTCAGCCATGGGTCTTTTTGCTTTGTACACAAGTCGCAGGTTGAGGCGACGTGGCGATGCAAAGGACGATGAATCGCCATCTTTGACACACATGCTGCCAGTGTGCGCCATCCGTTTGTCCATACTATGCACCAGTCATTCACATAGAAATAGAATATTTCCAAGAGGAGATCATCGGGGATGGTGTCGATTGTAACTCGGTCTAAAATGGATGGGTCAGCAGCCACATGGACACCGAGCAAAAACAAACGTGGGCGGTCACTCCCTCCCCCGAGCCCTCAAAGAGACCACGTTGCAGAAGAGGACTATGTGAAGCTTAGATACTTCAAGGGAAATAACAATGAAGCTCGCTCGACGTACAGGTGAAGGCTCATCAGTGCGTCTGGGGGTGAGGGCGATCGTCAGGAGGAAACACAGCCCCTGTCCCCTAATTGCGATGAAGAAGGACGTACGCCGTGCACATGACGTTTACACGTTAGCCTCGTGAGCGCAATATCACTCAGCGTACTGTATCTCGATTTCGGATAAACTCGCCTAACGGCACCATACGTTCTTTTGAAGTAGGAAAGCAAGGGACTGGGTGATCAAGCGTGGATGGGACTGATGGAGCTAAAGGGTTATGGCTCAGTCTTGTGTATAAAAGACTACTGTATATCGATCTGTTAGCGAACCTATAGGGTTGCGGCTATGTACAGTATCAACTTTAGAGAAGCTATAAAGGAATGTAGTGCGCACAGTTGATGTACAGTGTCCCCTCTTACCCTTCACCACTACCATGCTCTTGCCGCCCTTGCCGCCTCAATAGCCCCCACAGCATGAAGATGTCGACACCCGTGCCCCCACCTCCTGCCAACAAATCCGGGTCAATTCCAAAAGTGGCTGGCCTTCAGACAGTGTGTTCTCACACAGCAGTGCAAGGGTTTGAAGTTCAAGGCACACCTGTCACAGGGAATCGAGCTCCCGCAAATACAAGCGATGCCTTGTACTTGTATTACATTAGGTAAAAGTAATTAAAAAAATTTCTTTCGTATATCGTACAAACCCTGGTTACTTCGGACACAATGAGCATACATTCTGACGGATTACTGGGTATGTGTTTGGATACGATCCAAAGGGAAGGAGCACCGGGTGCCGAAGCGAGCGAGGTGTGGAAGGTGCCAGTGACCACGCAGGACGGGGACTGAAACTGGAAACATAGCCCTAACCATAGCGCAGAGAACAGGCTACCTTTTAGTAATGCCTGATTGCATTTGCAACTTTGAATCCTTTTGAATCCAGAATTGCCACACATGAGATAAATTGGGCGACACACCCCGCGTCTTTGGTGGTGGTTTAGTAGGTTTGACATCTCGGTCAACCCGGTTTGGGGATCTCTTGGCGTCCACGCCGCCAAGACGAAACCCAAATGGCTCGGGGAGACTCGTTACCCTTAGCGGCGTTGCGACGAATCCACTCGGACACAATGTAGGATTCTTTAAGAAGAAGGGTTTTTCGCCTGGAATTTGCGATGGCATTGGCGCTTCTCCTCGCAAGGGGTCCTTTGGAGGCTCCCGTCTTTGAGGTACATTGTGCGGTGGAGGTGCAATAATAATTGTGGGATTGGGCGGCGGTGTAGCTTTGACCGCCAGCGGCAACGCAGCTATCGGCGTTTGCTGCAGGGTTGTGGTCGAGCGTGAGGAGGTCGGCATTCTCTGCGACAGCCTTGACGTCGGCGGTCGTTGAGAGACCGCCATGGGCTGTGCAGATCTGTGAGTTCGACGCGCCGTCGATCGCGTGCTGCGCATCGATAACTTGGACGGTGGACTGCCGTCACTGCCACTGCCGCTGGAACAGGCGGATGGTGTCAGGGAAGACGGAGATGAGGGGCTGGAGCTAGAGGCGCTAGGTGGCGTCGCCCTAATGCAAATTGAGGTGTCGGGCGAGTTCAACCGGCGACGAATCGGCTCTCTCCAGTCTTCAAACGTAGTGTCCACGACAGAGCCAATCGAGGTTGCTGTCATGGTAGGCGATGGGTTGCTCCGATTCGGTGACGGTGCCTCCGGCGGCGAGGTTGGGGAGAGGGGAGGCTCGTCGAGATACCACTGGTTGGAGGTGCTTTGGAGGGATGCGTGGACGATGCTTTCGCCCTCGAGTTTTCCGCAAACGTCTGGAGGAGAATTGCTGAGAGGTCCAGAGTTACTGCGTAGAGGTAAGATGCGAACCTTTGAATATGATGGCCTTGCTCGGGGCCCAGACGTTCCCAAAGGCACGAGAGGTCTGATCAGATTCGAGATATATCCGACCTGGCCTGTCCGTGAGAACATAGATCCTGGTCGGTTCCGAAAAATCCTCAGTAGGGTCCGTTCGGAAATTATCCCTATAATCCGCCTTGCTTCCTGGGAGGTGCTTATAGAAGTGAGGGTTTTGACTGAGAGTGAGTCGTCTTTCGTCCTTGTAACGGGCGAAATTCCAAAGAATTTCTGTCAGCTTCGAACCCTTGCCGAGTTCCTCTGCAACAGGAGATCAGATACCAGCGATGGACGTTGGTAGGTTGGCGCTCACGCTTCACAACAGTGGGGTTGTCGTCAGGAAGGGATTTGAAGAGAAGGAACTCGACGACGGTCGTAGGATCTGACCATGCAACCGGAGCCGGCTGAGAGTCGGGGTGAGTACGAGGTAGAGTAGGATGGGCCAGGCTTACCTTCAACTTCTCTTTCAGTGTGTTCAGAATCCCCGAGGAGGACTTATCCTTCGTCGTTGCTTCCGACATCCTTTCGCGGACAGTCTTCATGTGACTGTCGCTCGTCATCGGGTCCTTGGGGTGGTTGACGGCTTCATAAGCACTCAAGGTGGCGATGGCGGTTTCAAATTTGTTGTCCACCTCGACAGACGTCTTGTTTTTCACCTCTGCAGCTGAGCGGAGTGCGTCGTCAACGACCTTTAAGGCCCTGTTGAGAAACGTCGTCAGAATGGCAGATGGCGTCGGCGTGCATGAGCCGAGGCCGTTACATTCCGAGCTCGACATCGGCGAGTGAATCTGGAGACTGCTCTTGCGCCGCGACGAAGGTGCGGCAAAGAGAGACGAGTTCTACGGCCTGTTTTCGGTACGCCCTGCCGATGTTCTTCATGTACTTTCTGAAAGCTAATTTGTCGAAATTGGGAGGGTTGATGGTAGGAGCGGTGGGCATCAGGTGCGAAGTGGATAGAATACCAGAGTGATTGCCAGAACTCGGGATACAGTCGACCGTGACTGAGTGGGGGGGGAATAGGTCTTTAAAATACCCCCAAGGATTGCACGTTGAGCACATGCCGCCGAAAGATAAGGAACTCATTCAATGATGTGTTTAGCGCCCTTACAACCGAAAGCTTTGAGCCCGGGGTAAATGAACGGGGACGACCCGAACAGGCAGGCAGGTCCAGCTTTGCCTTTTATATACGCGGCAAAGGTGAACCACACCACATCGATAACGACATGTTTCTCTCCACGCAATGCCATATGACAACGAGACTGCCCAGAGAGGATCATGGTCGTGGCTCGTTCGCACGGTTCACCGCTGTGGCCCACGCGGCGTCTCTAGGCAATGCCAAACGGTTCGATGAATGGGTGGTGAGCGACTGCCGAGCGCTGAGTGACGGTACGGGCAGAGGGAACTTCCTGGAGCGTTGAACTTCAGTCGGCTGTTGAACCAGGTGACCTTTGAGCTTTGTCCCCCATCGCGCAACCGCGACTCGTCGTCTACGGACGGGCTTTCATTACGATGAGATTAGAAGGCTATGCATGCGCACCCCAAGTTTACCCCCACTAGAAAGTTGATAATTGTACCACATGAGGTCCATAGGGCTTCCCTCAATATTTGACTCGACGGAAAGCAACTGGGAAGCGTTTCGGGGCTTCTATGATCGTCGGCGATTCGTCGCCCCATACGGCATTTATGCTTACTCATCGCCCTCATGTGACCATGCCTTAACCTTCCACACATCCTCTGTGTGATTGAGTCGCTCGAATAATCTGTCTCCCTCAAGTATCTAACAGCCTGTGGTTCGGAATCTGACCATTTGACCCATGTTCATCGATCGCTTCACACATTCCGTCACCGCCCTCACCGAGTTCACACATCGCCCATCTCACAGCCACATCACATGTAGCTCACCCCATTATGATTACAATCATTTCTCCACTAATAACCGCCAGTATGTATCGTACAGGACAGTAAATACCGGTCGGAGGGAGAACAGAACCACGTACACGAGGCATAGAGGTCTAGATAACGCCGCTTTCTATCTCCTCTGGACGAATGTCTGGAGCCAGGATCGCCAGCCTTGGGTCTGAGCTGGCGACGTGACGTCCTCCCGCGATGGTGGAAGCCCAGCGTCTGGTTGGGGAGCCATACTTGTGGCTCCGAGCTGAGTGCGGGGAACTGATGTTTTGTGCCATTCATGGCATCTCCCTCACTGGTTTGACCGGTTCCGGGTGAGGTTTCCACTATACTGGGAGAGGAAGGATGCGGAGCTCCCTGTCTCGGAATTTCGTGACAATTTGGCCTCTCTGCAGAAAGAGCCTCGGTTTCTGCCCCTCGTCTCTGGGGCAGCATTTCTGGGATGGAAGGAGGAGGTACCACTGTAGTCGTGTCCATCGACGGCGGCAATGGCAGCGAGCGCCGAGAGGGTGTTGTGCATTTTGCTGTTCCATGGTTCGATGCGAGTCCCCTCGCAATGGCCCGCGGAGGTTGCGTACGTCGAGTTGTGCCTCTCGAGGAGGCAGCAGCGCTCAAACAAGCTCCTTTCGCTGGATCAGCCGGGCTCAATGAACCGCGAATACAGGTTGAAGGCAAAACCTTTTCCAGGATCAGTTAGCATGGGTAAGGGACGTACTGGTACCATCGATACAACGTACCCGGTGGTGGCTTTTGAGGCGTTCAGACTGTTCTGCACAAATGTATATACTGATATCCTGGGATACCAACTTGGCGCGAATTGGTTCTCTCCAGTCCTGTATTGGTTTCCACTGACGGGAATTCGTCGATGGTACATCTGGTTGAGGACCTTCCCGATACCTTAAATTGGGCAGGCCTTTGATAGATGCCCCGACGATAGTTTCGCCCTCGAGCCTTCCGCAGACATCTACAAGGACGTCGAAACGAGCAACAAAATGGTGATGCAAGGTACGAACCTTTGAAAATGATGGCATCCTTCGGGATCCACACATTGTCAAAGGCCCTCGAGTTCTGACCAGATTCGAGATACAACCGGCCCAACCTATCGACGAGAACGCAGATCTTGGCCGTATCCCAAAAATTGGTGATGGGATCGCGTCGGAATTCGCTCCCATATGCTTCCCGTGATGGTGGGAGGAGTTCGTAGCAGTGGGGGTTCTGACCGAGAGTCAGCCGTCTTCCGTCTTTGTAACGGGAGAACGTCCAAAGGATTTCTTCCAGCTTCGAACCTTTGCCAACTTCCTCTGCAACAGGAGATCAGAAATAAGGAGCGGGTGTCGATCAGTTGACTTACGTTTCACGATGGTGGGCTTGTCGTCAGGAAGGGATTTGAAGAGAAG
Source organism: Russula earlei (assembly GCA_025769875.1). NCBI lineage: Eukaryota > Fungi > Basidiomycota > Agaricomycetes > Russulales > Russulaceae > Russula > Russula earlei. The sequence continues at coordinate 28,256 of JAGFNK010000110.1, read as the reverse complement.
GAACTCGACGACTTTCGTTGGTTCTGACCATGCATCCGGAGCCGGCTGAGAGTCGGAATGAGTAAGAGGTAGAGAAGGATGGGAAACGCTCACCTTCATCTGCAACTTCTCTTTCAGTGTGTTTAGAATCCCCGAGGAGGACTTGTCCTTCTTCGTTGCTTCCGTCATCCTTTCGCGAACAGTCTTCATGTGACTGTCATTCGACATCGAATCCTTGGGATGGTAGACGGCTTCATAAGCACTCAAGGTGTCGATGGCGGTTTCAAATTTGTTGTCCACTTCGGCAGACGTTTTGTTTTTCACCTCTGCAGCTGAGCGTAGTGCATCGTCGACGACTCTTAACGCCCTGCCAAGAAAGATCGTCGGAATGACGGAATAGATGAGGCACGATCCAAAATTCACTACATTCCAAGGTTGGCGTCCGAATCTGGGGACTGCTTTTGTACGTGGACAAAGGTTCGGCAAAGAGAGATCAATTCTATAGCCTGCTTTTGGTACGCCCGGCCGATATTCTTCACATATCTTCTAAACGCTAGTTTATCGAAGTTAGGGGACCGACATTGGGTGTTGACAGTAACAGCGCTGGGCATCAGCAGTAGCAAGCGAATTGGGGCGGAGTGGGGCAAGGACGATCATTCAAGTCGACGACGACCGAGCATAGAATAAATACTGGGACTAGGGCATTTAGAAGGAGCGCATGTCGGACGCATATCACCAAAGGACCGACAACCCGTTCTGCAAAGCGTGATGCGGTTTTAGAGAGGTCGGTCGGAGTGGACGGGCAGGTTTTCCTGTCGTCATAATGCGCAGTGGTGCGGGAGGGAATGAAGAGTGAGTTAATTAGACGCAGGAAATTCCCTATTTGATTCCCGTTCCCGATCAACATCACGCCGCAAAGGCGAGGCAGCGCTTTTACACCCAGCTGCCAGAGGACGCATCGGGACCGTTGCAAAATGCCCGCTATGCCCATTAAGCTCCGGCTGATGTGGCGATAAGGTGGCATCAGGGATCAGGTGTCCATCAGACGGCTTCCATGAACGTTTTTTTTTGGGCAACGACTAATGTGACGGGGAAGTGAACAGCGCAAAGGAACTGATCCTGATCGACTCGGAGAAGTGGCGCTACGCAATTCATTCCAGTGCACACGGCACGGGGTTTCCGAGCATGCCCCGTCCATGATGCTCAGCGGCATGTCAGTCTGGTTGTGACTTGTTCGCGCATATCGCCGGTGGGGCCTGTGAATTTTATCTGAGCACTCGAAAGTAGTGACGATGCATGGCACTACCATCAGCCACTCACGGGCTCGGGATGCCAACGGCATGAGATAAGACGGCTCTGGCAGGGGAAATAGCAACGCGAATTACAATCTAGGGGAGGCGGTGGAACGTTGCCCAGGCTGGGGATCGGGAATCTCTTGCTAATCGCCAACATAAAGAAACAACCCTAGCTTGGATGCGCGCACCTCATGATCAATACCTTGGGCTCCAACGGAAGGAAGGTTTGTCGATGAACGACATTCAAGCGTAACCAATAACTTCGACGGCCCGTATGACCCACCGAATTGACGAAAGCGGCGACGACGACGGTCATGTGTAGTTCTTCCTTTTGGCCTTATGTTCTCCTTAAGGTTGATCGGCTCAAAAAAGCCGCCCTCCCGGCATCACGGCTTGAAGTACTCTTTGGCTGCCTTGAAGTCTTACAAGATCCAGGTATATCTATGCCGCGTTTTGCTGAGTGCGTAGTCCTTGTAAGCGGAGACCCATTCGCGTATCGGCCACCAGTGGATCAAGAGGAAGAGAAGAAAGTTCGCATGGCGCCTTGGAATATAGCGGCACAATATCGGGAAAAGGTCGAGTCGATGGTCACCGCAGCCACACTGGGTCGTGGGCTGAACAGCGTTCGGGGCGCCGAGTCCTGTGAGCAGCATGATATATGCCGTACACATCACTCAGGGGGCATGTCATGTACGTCAAGGAGACAAGTGAAGGTCCAAAAGGCTATAAAATCACCTGACCTGCCCGTCATGTACAGGCCAGGATTGATTGGTGGGAAGAGATGGAAGGTTGGCACCGGCTTATAGCCTGGGGCACTGATTGCACGCAGCTCTACTGCGAGTGCTAGTTCGATGGAAGGTGCCTATGATTCGGACACTCCGATTGAAAGTAGTTCGTTGTGTGTGAAAACGAGACATGCCGCCCGCCACGTGTCACGTGTTCCCGTCAAACGTTGTCCTTGCCACTTGCTACTGCCAGGCTGACGATGCATTTCGGTTTGCCGAATGGACGACGGAGCGCTCTTGTGGCGCACCATGCTACACCTCCAAGTTTGTAACAACTCACCCAATTGTTGGGCACCCCTTCAGGAGGAATGATACCAGCAAAGCAGAAACGTATCCTGTGTGTCTCTTGTTCATTGAATCGCACTGACTTCAGAACATCCGAAAAATACCCCCTCCGCAGATAGTCTTGATGCCCGAGGAGCCGAAGTCCCAGGCTTGTCTGAAGTGCCACATGCACAGCCGGCGTGCCAAGTATTTCTCAAGGCTCAAGGAAGGACTTTGAGCACTGATCTACTCTCAGACATCGCGTTAAAGCTCGGTTCCCGCACGCAAAGCAAAGGGAGCACATAAGATTTAGAAACCTTCAGATGCGGTGATACAAGTACATGATATCAACTAGCTTCTCGTGTATGGCCGGCAGAGTTGTTCATGGTTGGCTGGGTTCCCGTTCAAGTCTCGCGCTAAGAAAAATCATAATGGTTAAGTCGACAAGGCTTATATCCAAGAGCAAGCATGACAGCTTACAGGACTTCTAGGACAAGTCATTTAGGTTGATGGAGGCGACACCCTTATGGTACAAGAAGGAATAAATTATGTCGTCCTTGGCCTTTACAGTATATGTTCCAGGGTCCGAATGGTCTATGGAGCTGTCATTTTGTAAAGGCTCCTCCCCGTTCGGCAATACCAATGTGACGTCGGAACCAGAGGTATTCTTGAAGGTGACGCCTCCCTTCTGAAATGAAGTGGGGTGGAGATTAGATATAATCGACGGGCTGGTGTGCAGGACTAGATGATGGCTCACCAAAGAATTGCCACTTAGGTCGACGGAGGCAGTACCCTTGTTGTAGATGAAAGAACAAAGTGGGTCGGCCTCGTCCTTCAGATTATATCGTCCGGTCGCTACAAAGCTTCGAACATCCCCAGTCGGGAATTCGTCCTGCCAACCACATGGCAGTATCAAGGTGAGTGCTTCACCAGATTGGTTGTTCCAGGTGACCGCAGATTGGTTGCCCTCGGTTGACCCGCAACCAGTGCCGGTGTCAGTGTCAGATTGGCTGTTCAAGGTGGGGCCTCCCATATAATATGAATGTCGGGAACCTGGACAAAGTCGGGTTTTATCGCTGAGGCCTGATGGGAGAGAGTGGCCGATTGGGAGGGTGGATCAGACAGGAGCCGTCTGAGCAGCTCTTTATATATTGTGTTGGACGGATGATCCATGATCCATCATGCTGGATTAGGAGACGGAATCCCGCCGTTCCGCGAAACATGCTGCGCCGTCCGTGGTTCGAAGCACGATGTGAAATACTCATCAATAGAATGACGGCGCCTCCAAACTTGAGTCCGATAGGGTCGCCAAGGCCCATTGCTCCACGAAAGCAATCGTTATCCTCGTCTGTAAGTACCACACTGGAATGCTGCAGAGCCAACGCTTCGCAGAGCAGTGCACGGGAGGAAATCTTGATGGTTTGGCCGGCCCATTCGACATTCCTACACCTCCATACATGCCTGATTTGGTCTGAATGGTGCGCCAGGTGTCATGCTTGAGGGTAGAGGTCAACCTCAACCGGGCCCGACGGAATAGAAACGGTGATCGGAATACGATAAACGTCGGAAAATAAGTACCGTGTGCTAATTGAAATTCCGTCAACATCCGAGTTTCTCTCACCGGGTGTGATGTCCTCGGCGGCCGATCTCGCGATTTGTGCTCTACACATTGATGAACGGATCGGATGAGGTCCGTAGCCTGCCACTCACAACATTCAACTGCCAGTCCCATGTTTTGCTTTCCCCAAGTAAAGGTATCTCACTTGAACAATTGAAACCCCAATTACACATCCCCCCCCCCCCCCACTTTTCAGCGAACTTTCACCGGATCTGCAGTTACCAGATGTCCAAGGCTGACTTGAGCGATATTTCTTCGCGCACCAATATTGCAGACATAATAACCGTCACGCGATGACGGTGAAGCTGTCTTCTCCGTGGTGCGTCTCCTGCTCACTCCCCGTGATCATCATTTCGCCTGTATGTATGTCTCACCGCCCCACTTTGCTGACTGAATACAATCAGGTCTTTGCGTACATCTCTTACCAAGCAGATTCCAAAACGAGCATATATTTGAATACATCGCCGCCAGCACGTCCATGGGTCCACACCCCCAGGAGCGCGGCTACACCATGCTTGGTCCTGTCCTCGTCTGTCTCGGGAAAACTGAAGGGCAGCATGTCTTTCTTCTGCATCCCTTGCCTACATTATAAGACTCCACTATGCTGACTCTATTGGCAACAACACACATCTTGTCTACGCAAGGCACTTTGTTCCGTTGTGCGTGTCTGCACATTTGAAATATGCAACAGATTGAAGTGGCCACTAGCTCAATACCTCCTTGCACTAGATCTGGTTTGTGTTTACTGATGATGCCATGATGTACCATGAACTGGTCCCTGTGGGAAGCTGTGACAGTGGTCCCACCACTCAAATTCTGCTGTCTCCCAACATGGATGCACAAGCTCTATTGTCTTCCCATGCTGACACTCAAGCTCTATTGCCTCAGTTCATTCAGTAGACTTGGACCTTGGCCCTGTGCACAAAGCCAGGTGGCTACAGTCAGCTGATGGGCACCCAAAGGCCAGGGACTTTGGAGTAGAGGTCCAGGATGTCATCAGTGTAGTGATTACCCACTATCATACTGACTTCAGCATGATGAATAGCCATCCCAACACGGTCACTGAAACAAGAATGTATGGTATCAGTATGTATACATCACACAGGTATCAGTCAGAGCGACAACATTGACACGCATCACGAGCAGATCACCAGGGCATCGCTGCGATCTCAAGCTTGATTGCATACTACGAACGTTTTCTCCTCTCAGAACCCGTTCCCGAGCAGTCACACGCTCTCGGATTATACCAAAATCTTTCTTTGACCGATGTCTCGCAAGACAACGTTTTCCTAATTGGACTCTCAATTGCCTGTGCAGATGAGACCAGCCGTGATCGGCAACAAAGCGTCGTACTTCGAACTCCATCTATGCCTGTTTGCGAGTATGTTTGCGTGCGTGATTCAGGAAATTAACCTAATCGGGCTCAAACGAAGGGCCCAACAACTGGTCCTTGTAATTTCCGGTTCATCAACGCACGGAACAATACATGCCCATATTCATCCGACACCTCCGAGCCGAATATGTGAACCCTCTCACGAAACCGCTCACAACTAAACCCGTGAATGTCAAAGCTACATATCGATCAATCGGGTTCCTAGTTGGACGTCGAGCATTGAGACCATCAAGGCCGGCAAATCTTGTGATACCACCTTCCCAGCTCGCTTACCTTGGACACTAGAGCCGTATCAGTGGCAATTTGAGTGTTTGATCTTCACCAAAATCGCCAGCGTCCAGCATTCCTTGCCTCGGGCTCCCATCGCCAATAGCTTCTCCTCATCGATATAAGCACTGGTAAGGATATGCTCATCCTTCATGTTGACGGGCACGGATCAAATCGTCCGCATACAGATCCACCATGGCGATTTTCGTGAGAGGTCAATCCGTGAACGTTACCACCTGGAGCCCAGGTCATCTCTACCTCTACACGGGCGGAAGCAACGTAGGCGCTCCTTCATGCGTCGGCGGTACCGCTACGACCAATGAAGGCATCACCCGCTATATAATCTCATTCAGCCACAACTTCCCCAAGTTTGCGTTTTATTGGGCTGGCCAAGGCGAAGCGGTCTATCATATCGACAATCATCTCGTTAGGAAGCCAGTCGGGAAAAGCTGGAAGGAGGCGTGCTACATCCCGTGGGGAGCCAACGAAGTCCAGACTGCTGACGTGTGTGCTGATGTCCAGCACGCGTTGCCTCGCGACAAAGAGACCACTGTGTCTATCATTCACGATAAGACCTGATTTTTAGCTCTCGTTCCATCCTCGTCGAACTCAATAGCATATCGTGTATCGTCTATCACTTGAGTTCGTTTCTTGAACTTGTTTCAACTCGTGATTCATCTGCATGATCGTTGAGAAAACGTTATGATTAGCACGACTCGATTGCCTCCAAACTCATATCTGTGTACGGGTAAACTCGTCAGCCCCATCAAATCAAGGCTCTGATTAGTTATTAGAATCTGTTCTATGTATGAATGACATCACCTCAAAATCGACGATCGCCATGAGTAGCATGCTGTCGAAGGGGCTACTTTGTGCGATGGAAAGTGTTCGCCATCAGGGAATGGTAGGCCGTAGAAAACAAGTTACTTTGCTAGTGATGTTTATATACATCGGCAGTGTAGCACGCCGGATCGGTACGCTCGAGTTCGTATGACTGGATGAGGACAGAGGGAACAGAGTGACAAAGAGCAAGTAGTCAACTTGAGGCAGACTGATGAGGAGGAAGGCGACTGGGGAATGAGCTGCATCCAAAAGAAGTAGCCAGGTGCTTTAGATACAAGAAAGTAGCTAAAAGGACGAAAGGAGGGAGCATGAAAGATGTTCGAGGACGCGTCAGACATGAAACACGAAAACAAAATATCAAAGACAAAGGAGAAATCAAGATCACATGAAAGAAAGTAAAACATGGACAATCGCATCAATGAACATCAGAGTATACCACCTAACCAATATAAGACTCTGCGGGTAACGAGGCGCGCGAGGAAGTCGAGGCGAGACGCCCCAAGGGCAGCGAGCCCTCGGGTACGGCGGCGATGACTTTGAGATGAGCGTGAGGGGCGTGGCGCAGAGTCTTGATGCAAGAGGTCGATGACGAAGGAAGAGTGGTAGGGGAAGGAGGGAAGACGGTTATTGAAAGCAGGAGGAAGGAGAGGGAAAGCGTGAGGACACGAGACCGAACTTGTGGCCTGCGGCGCGTGATTCCGGACACTTTTAGGCAGGTATCCATGGAAGTCCGAGAGTGTCGGACGAATCTCAAAGGCGATAATGAGTGCATAAACTCGGAAACAAAAGTAAGGACGATGTTTAGAAAGAGTCAGCATCGGTGGGGCAGGGTCGGAAAACAGGATTCATCAATCCTGCTTAGGTCCTAATCCCAACGGTGGATGGCCACAGGGTGACCAGAGAGTTTTCGCGCGGCGACGAATCGCTCAAGAAATTTCGGGACAGATTCCGATGGCTCGTGACGGTGAAGGTGAAGGAAAATGTTCTGTAGCGCGGGTAAGATTTCTACTCCTTCCGCGACCCCTTCCAACGCTCGGCAGACATGTGACCCAACGTCATGGCCTAGGCGCAGATCCTTCACAGCAGTGAACAGCTCCAGGAATTCCAGCCATCGAGTTGTCTCCGTGTGATCATTCCAGTATGATTGTGAAGGTGGAGAGAAACCCCAGAGTTCGAGGCGTACCGAGGTGGAGATAAGGTAGAGCAAGGATGAACTGCAGACCTGGACCAGCGATGAAAGCTGCCTATCTAGCTCTGTGCACTTGATGTCCAAGGAGAGGTCCGGAAGCAGCTGATGGATTTCTCTGAACATTACAATTTGGATTTTAAAAGTGTAAGAGTACAGACGTGCGTGGTGGCACAACTTGAACGATTCTGTGTGACTGATCAACCGGTGAAGTTCTGGGACGACATAGTCGAGGGCTCCGAAGAATGATATCTCGAGGTTGTTGAGAAGGGGAACCTGGATTTGGGCCAGTAAGTCCTCCAAGTACTCATGTATGCCAACGAAAATAAGTTTGGTGAGAAAAGGGAGGACAGAGCGTGTGAGCGGAGGTGGACTTGTAGGATATCGAGGGGATGTGAATTTAAGGCAAAGGAGTTCAAGTCCGGACATGGCCGACAGGACGGTGACCAAAGCCTCGGGCGAAATGTAACCGGAATCGGGAATATCCAAAAGGTAAAGACGGACAAGGTGATTGGCAAGCAAATGTAGTTTCGGCAGTCCTGGAAACGGACAGTTTCCCAGCATAAGTTCTCGCAGAAGTGGGGCTGATCCGCCTAAGAACGAGTCCGGGAGGGACGTCATGGAATCTTCTTTCGCTGAAAGGACCAGAGATGTCAGCTGCGGAAACGGTTTCTGCATCGCTGTTGCCAAATTTTCCCAATGTGAAGTTGGAATGTCACGCAAGGTGATTTCAAAAATGCGTTCGCGGTGTTCCGACTCGAGGGCAGCAGCTATGTTTCCCCAGCAGCGGTCAACGTTTGACTTCGAGAATGTATAATTTATCGCCACAGGCAAGGCTGGCCAGACGTCCGGCATCTCAGACATGGGTCTTTTTGCTTTGTACACAAGTTGCAGGTTGAGGCGACGTGGCGATGCAAAGGCGATGAATCGCCATCTTTGACACACATGCGCCAGTGTGCGCCATCCGTTTGTCCATACTATGCACCAGTCATTCACATAGAAATGGAACATTTCCAGGAGGAGATCATCGGGGATGGTGTTCGATTGTAACTCGGTCTAAAATGGATTGGTCAGCAGCCATATCACCGAGCAAAAACAAGACATACCCCGGCCCCGGCGACCTGGGCGATCACTGGCACTCCCTCCCCCCGAGCCCTCAAAAAGACCACATGGCAGAAGAGGACTATGTGAAGCTTAGATACTTCAAGGGAAATGACAATGAAATTGGCTCGACGTACAGGTGAAAGCTCATCAGTGAGGATGTAGCGTCTGGGGGTGAGGGCGGTCGTCAGGAGGAAACACACCCACTACAAGTGACTAAGAGGCGCCTCGTCACCTGCGCCGTGTACATGACGTGGCCTCGTGAGCGAAACGCAATATAACTCAGCGTACTGTATCTCAGTTTCGGATAAACTCGCTAACGGCACCATACGTTCTTTGAACTAGGAAAGCAAGGGACCGGGTGATCAAGCGTGGATGGGACCACTGGCAGTGGCAGGCCGAGAGTCAGTGATGTCCTCGGCGGCCGATCTCCCTGAATTTACGTATGTTGCGGTATGGATGAGGTCCGTAGCCTGCCACTCACAGGCGTTTCGCTTGCAAAATCATAGACAATTGAGACCCCAACAGAGAACTTTCACGGGGTCTGCAATTACCAGATGTCCATTTTGTCCCAAGGCTGACTTGATCGATATTTCTTCGCGAACCGATATTGCAGACATAACAACTCAACCCGTCATGCGATGGCGACGATTGGAGGTAGGCAGAGGGTTCCCTTGGTAGAGAATGAAGAACGACAGGGAACTGCAGATGCGATAGTAGGACGCTACATTCTCAAGTAATAGAGGTGTTGCTCACTCCCCGTGATCATCATTTCGCCTGTATGTATGTCTCACCGTCCCACTTTGCTGGATACAATCAAGTCTTTTTTACCAAGCAGGATTCCAAAACGAGCATATGTTTGAATACATCGCCGCCAGCACGTCCACACCCCTGGGAGCGCGGCTACACCATGCTGGGCCCTGTCCTCGTCTATCTCGGGAAAACTGAAGGGCAGCACGTCTTTCTTCTGCATCCCTTGCCTACATCATAAGACTCCACTATGCTGACTCTATCGGCGACAACTTGTCTACGCAAGGCACTTTGTTCCGTTGTGCGTGTCTGCACATTTGTGGTAAATATGCAACAGATTGAGGTGGCCACTAGCTCAATACCTCTTTGGACTAGATCTGGTTTGTGTTTACTGATGATGTCGTGATGTACCATGAACTGATCCCTGTTAGCGGTAATTTGTTGAGGTCATCCTTCGTTCGCGGCCAGCCACAAACCACCGTTTTACGTGACTGTGGCTAAGAAGGAGCCAGTTGCACCTTCCACGATCCCCACACCGCTCGTCTGCCACATTCCCGGATCTACGCTCCGTCCGAGTATATAAAGGATCCAGCCAGTCTCCTCTTTCTTCCCCATGCATCCTTAAATCTATCCTCAAGTCTTTGCCCCGCCATCTTGCGGCCACCACCCGGTCAAGAATACCTCAAGATCAATCCTTAAATCGAAATACCTTTTCATCGGCGTCACCATGCGCTTCAATTTCAACACATTGACGACATACCTCCCCTCTATTGGGGACCGCAAGATTCAATCCAGCTCTCGCAACGCCCACCTCCCCAACATATCTAACCGTCGGAACCCCCGTCTGGCCGCGCGATCGGCAAGACTCCGCGCCGCCAAGAGTATGAGAAGAGTTCGTAACATGCCCAGCGCGAGCAACATTTCGAGCTCGAATGACCCCGTGCACGGGACTATCCCCAACCCAAGCGATCGTCCCGCCAAACGCCAGCGAGCGGCGCGTCCCCTCAGGCGCCGCAACAATGTCATCCTTCCCCCTCCCGCCACGCGTCCGCAAATGCCGGGTGCGTTCGTCCTCGAGCCATCCTTCGTCGTGCCGGGCTTCCCGGAGCTGGACGACGGCAACCTCCCCCCGCTCGTCCGGCAGAAGCTTTTCCTAGATGCGCTGTACGAGGGACGCCAGGCGATCCTCAGGGCGACCGCCGAGCGGCGCACCGAGGCCGAGGCGCGAATGCGCGCGGACGACGCGGAGTATATGCGCCTGTTGCAGCAGGATCTGACGAAGGCGCAGGCGGCACACCTCCGGGCAGAGGACGCGGAATATGTCCGCCTGCTGGCGGAGGACCTCAGGAAGGCGCAGGCGGCACACATGCGGGCGGAAGACGCGGAATACGTCAGCCTGCTGGTGGAGGACCTGAAGAAGGCGCAGGCGGCTCATCGTAGGGCCGTGGACGAGGACTTCGTGCGCCTGCTCGCGGAGGACCTGAGGAAGGCCCAGGAGCGGGAAGCGGCGGCGCGCAAGGAGAGGGAGCGCCAGGCGGAGGAGCGACGCAGGCAGGCTGAGGACGAGGAGTCCAGAGAGAGGGCGCGCCGCCTTGAGTGCGAACGTCGCGAGCGCGAGCGCCTGGAAAGCGAGCGCATGTCCCAGGGAGTACCCGCCGAAGCTGCTGCCGAGCAACTGTTTCTCGCCGAGTGGGTTCGCGTCTACGAGGAAAAGTGGGCCGTCCTGCGCGGCGTCGTTCCCGTCGTGGAACAACTCCGCTTCTGTGATGTCCCATGGCCGCTGTTTGGGAATGTCCAAAGCGTCGAGGATATTACTGTGGAGCGCGTTTTGGAGTTTGTGTGCCATCCGCTGAACGAGTGCATACGGGGGGCAAGCGCGGGCCAAACGACCAAGTCTCTTCGGTCGGAGATGTTGAGATGGCACCCGGATAAATTTGGAAAGGTACTGGAGAGGGTCGTGGAAGGTGATCGCGAAGTAGTGATGATGGCTGCGGGAAACGTCGCTCGTATACTCACCAAACTTAATGCGGAGGTGCGCTAATTTCACTGCCTGTTGTATGTCTCGACTGGACGATGCCATGTAAGATATTATCGTATTTCATCCATTTCAATGTCTAAACGCTATGCTTGCTGAGGTTAATACTGTGTTGCTGCTTCTGAACTCACGGATCGGGGAGGACGACAGGAGCGGACGAATGCACTCTCTGAGTGTCTTACTGAATGTCTTTTGACTCTACGTTGGCTGTCAAATACACTGAAAGCCGGGAATCGAATCTACTATGACGTCGAGGTAGGTGATGAGTCGGGGCTATCCTCCACCTCCGGATAGAGCAGCAAATTCCCTAGCCGAGGAGGGGTCTTGCGATCAATGAACTCCATGGTCGTCGGGAGTTTGCTGCCTGCCTGACGAAGCGCTGCATGTACAATGTTTAGTGGGAGCCACAGGGAGTGGGAGTGATATAGACGCACCATCACGGGCCAGTTCCTCGCGAATTGGAGCCCCACCTATCTCAAAAATGACTCGTCCAGTCGGCACCCTCGAAAAATGGTCATAAGTATACAATCCGATGTGAGGGCCTGATGACGTCCAAGAACTTACCGCGTTGCCCAAAATTCAAACGTGCCCTTTCCCTTCCCCATACGGGTCTCGTTTCCCTAGCAGATTGCTATTGTCAGCATGCCTGCAAGGTCGTATCAGGGCGGGAAGGAGCGTGCCTTTACGCAGACGGGAATGTGAGGGAAGACCCGCAAGTAAACCTTGGCTCCCTTGACAGGTTTAATTTTGCGCTTTATGACTTCCTCTGCGGTCGTAAGCTGCTTGGCAGTGAGGCGGACGCCGTCGCCCTTGATGCGAAGGCCCCAGTCTCCGTACGCGAGCGTGGTGCCCTTGACGGATCCGCCGGTGGGGATGGGAATGACGCCCTTGTGCTGCTTGACGAACGTGACTCTGCGAGGCGCAAGCTGATGTCTCAATCGCACCAGCGACAGACTTCCACGCTTCGGCGCCGCTGTCTGCGTCCGCAGGGCGGGACAGAGGAGGGAACGAACGAGGGTGAGGGATTCGGGGAGGAAGAGCATGTGAGATTATGTAATCAATGCGATTCGTCTTGAGTCGTCGGATGACGACCTTTCCTCACGCTCTACCTTCACTTGCAACGATGAGCGACAGAAAGAGGCCATTTGAAGACGCTGGCCCCTCCTTGGCCTCGAAGAAGGTCAGAAGGTCTGTGCTTTCATGCATCGCACTGGTACCGTTTCCCTCTCCTGACTTTTCTCTTTGAACAGTGAGACCACAGTGAGTACCTTTCCCCACTTCCAAGGTGAATACGACTGTCAATATTTCCTTCTGACTTGCTTCTATAACCTTTCTACCTCCCAGACTTCCTCTAATGGACCGGAAAGCCTCGCCGATGTATGTTCCTGTTCCTTCCCTCGCATGCGCTAAAACGACCTGAATTCGTTCATTTCACAGAAAGAAGCTCTTATTGCGCAAAAGCGTGCCGAGATTGCCGCAAAGCTGGCTGCGATGCGCTCAGGTCCGAACACCGCTTTCGCCTCCCCGGCGTCGCGCACGCCAGCCTCTGCACATACCCCCAGCCCTGGGCCCTCCGCTGCGTCCGCCCACTTTGCAGAAGATGTGGGCAAGCGTATCGCCGAGGCGAAGCGAAAAGTCTCTGAGGCCCAGACCAAACACGCAATGAAAGATAACCCGTACATGGTATCTCCCGTTTTCTCTCACGTCCCCTCCCAAGCTACCGTGGGCTGGTTCACTGAGTGCAAGCCTTCACAGTCATCCGCGTCGTCCCACGGGAAAAGTCGCAGCGCAGAGCCCGCACCGCAGGGTGCCGGCCTCAAAATGGCTGCGCATCCGCTCCTGCTTGACACTTCTACCCCCGCACCGCAGTCCAAGAAGGACCGGTACAAGCCGATGCAACCCAAGTTTGCGTCGATTCGCGCCAATGCGCGCAATGTCCCAACGCCGCCGCCTGCATTGCCGTCTGCGCCTACCGTGGCGAAGGAGAACCCTTACGCGGCAGCCGCTGCCAGCGCGTCTGCTGAAGGTGGTTTCGAAGGCGCGCCGCGTGAGCGCGTCGGGCGGACTTTGAGGTTCAATCCCAAGGGGAAATATGTGTCTATTGCCAACCAGGTTCGACAGGACGCACAGCTGGAAGCTTTGAAGCAGCGGATTGCGGAGAGTGCGAGGAAGGCGGGATTGGACGGCGAGTTTGACACATTGGAAAAAAATATCAGAGTGCGTCGCTTCTTGGTGTCGGTGTGCTCTGTTGACATGATCTCCATGAACGCATTGTAGCGTGAAGCCCCTCCGATTGCAGAGTGGTGGGATGCACCGCTCCTCCCGACAGGTCGCTATTCAGACTTGGACGAGTTTGATCCTGCGTATCTCAAGATTCGGACAGAGAGTTCGCCGATCACTATCTATATTCAGCACCCGATCCCTATACCTGCACCGGGAGATAAGAACAAGCCAGCGGCGAAACCGCTCATGTTAACGAAGAAGGTGGGGCTTATTGACCTGGAAAATGGATCAGCCTACTTATGATGGACCTATAGGAGCAAAAGAAGATGAGGAAGCAGAGACGCCAAGCTGAACTTCAGGACAAGAGGGATAGGATTCGAATGGGGTTGATACCCCCTGATCCACCAAAAGGTCAGCTGTCTATTTGTGTGGATTGTACTTTTGCTCACAATCCCTCGCAGTGCGACTCGCCAACCTGATGAAAGTCCTTACGTCGGATGCCGTCCAAGATCCTACCCGTGTTGAGGCCCGGGTACGCCGGGAAGTCGCTATGCGTAAACACACGCACGACAAGATGAACGCTGAACGGAAGCTCACTGACGAGCAACGACGGGAGAAGATTGAAACGAAGAAAGCCGAAGAGGACAAAAAGGGCATTTATGGGGCGGTCTTCAAAATATCGACCCTCTCAGATCTCGCTCATCGGTTCAAAGTGCGCAGGAACGCCGAGCAGCTGGCCCTCACCGGGCTTGTGATATTCAATCCGTCATTTGGCATGGTGTACGTTGAAGGCGCCGCGAAGTTTATGAGAGGCTATAAGCGGCTTATGTTAAACCGAATTGCGTGGACTGAAGCCGCACGGGCGCGAGGTGGAGAGGAAGTGGAGCTCGCTGAGGGTGAGGAGGATGGCGAGGGTGACAAAGACGAGACAGGTGGAGAGCGTGCTGGAGCGTCCGGTGGCGAGGTATCCCTCGAAGGGAACCGGTGCGATCTGGTGTGGGAAGGCCCCATTCGGGAACGCGCTTTCACGAACTTCAGACCGAAGAGCTGCCCGACAGACTCTTCGGCCCGTGACGCGCTCGGAGTAAAGTTGATGAGCTACTGGGACATGGCGAAGAACTTCAGGCCAGAGGATGAGGAGTGGAACGTGTAGCACGCTGTCTCTACCAATGATCATCTTATCAGTCCCCTTTCCCACGTGAGCCCGCTCTCAGGCGTCTTGTTCCCTCTCTACACCTCGATGGCCGCACAACGGCTCCTGGCATGGCCAAAGGAGACAACCTCAGAGGCTCGAAAGATTATATTAGGAGTCATCAAGTCCCACAACGCGCCCATCTCTTCCCGCGAACTTTTCGAAAAAGCCGTAAAGGTGCCAGCACCGCCGCGCGAGAATGGGGAGCAGCCCCTTACGCCCTGGGCACGACATTTACGCAATTCCAAACCTGCTCCTCCGTATCCTGATCACCCTATACGATCTCTAAAGTGCGTCTTGGACTACCATGTTGCCGGTGTGGGCCCGCTGACATACCTCGCTTCCATGCACGCAGGTACCTGAAGGGGACCGTTTTGGAAAACCTCGTTCGCACAGGGGACATCAAGAAGGTGCACGTAAAACGGGTGTTGTCTCCGGAGGAGATCGAGCGGCGAAAGGCGACGATGTCCAAGGCGCAACTCAGGAAGACGTCGGACGCGGCCCTCGCCCAGCCGGTGTCCGCATGGTTGTGGCAACTCGTGGACGAGTCGAGAGGGAGGTCCTCGTCAGCGGGGACAACGGAGGAGGACGAAAAGGCGGTCGGTGGTGCCGGGGAAGACTGGGGCCATTTGAACAGGCGGAGGCGACGTGCTCGGGGGGACAAGGTTAAGAGAGACGTCAAGTGGATGGAAAGGGTGGAAAGGGCACGGAGGAGCGAAGAATAGCGAGCTCGCTGTAGTCGAATTACTTAGAAAGGCAACCAGGCCGCGGTCCCTCCTCGCTCTCTCTCACTCTCTCTCACGCACACACACCATAGACCACCATGAAGCCCTCTAGGAGATCTCGCGTACCGTCCAACACCACCCCAAAACGCTCAAAAACAGTCCCCATGTCCCCCACAAAGCCGCGACCTCCGTCAGAGTCGACCCCCACGTCCAAATCTCAGCCGGCACAGGCACAGCAGAGCACCTCCTCCTCCTTGACCGCCTACTGCTCGTTATCAGAAAAATCTGAAGAGCCTGCGTCGCATAGACCCTACCATAGTTTCCATCATCGACCAGTTCAGCCACATTTGTTTATACCGCCTTCATCAAGGGAAATGGCAAAAGGATGGTTTCGAGGGGGCATCTTTTCTCTTTGAGCGGTGCGTAGGTCGCCGTGCCCTCCATCCCCCACCCCGCTCACCGTTCCGTTACGACAGTCTAGAGCTGCGTATCCCCCTTATGGCCTCTTCATTCTCAACCGTGCCGGGATGCAAGATTATATACACCCAATCCATCCCGAAGACGAGATACAGCCGGAGGGCGAATATCTCATGTACCGCTCTTACCCCGAGTTTACCGCCAAGCGCCTCGCCATGACCAAATCCGCTCCCGCCGCGCTCACGGACAGCTGGACGGATGCCCACCAGCGAGAACCGTCTGCGAGCGATCCGCTCACCAATTGGCGCTACCTGCTTAATCAAAAGCCAGACAAGGGTCCGCACGAGACCGTCATGTTCTGGTTTTTAGGGCTCGGACTCCGAGCAGCATGAACCGCTATCGGACACGATAGAACGGTGGGCGCACCTCTCTGTTGACCCTTCGATGCCGAGCTGAACGGCCGTCTCAGATTGATGGCCTTCATTCGTAAAGGAGAGCCGTATCCGTACAATCTCGATCGTCCTCCGCCGCCCACACAGTATCCTCCAGCCACCGATACGAAGACCCAAGACGCGAGTGTGACCTCGCCTGCCCATAATCCTTCCGTGACGCTCCGAGGTCATGAACAAACCAACGAAACTCAGTCCTTCACGTCGGCCATTAACGGAGCAGGATCAGAGCTCGATAAGCTGTTCTCAAAATTCATCCCTGCCAGCGCCCCTTCCCCAGCTCACAACCCCCTGGACGGTAAAGTGACCGTCGAGACCCTTTTCGCCTCAGCCTCCACTTCAGCCTCATCCACCCCTACTTCCCATGTGGTAGCCCCACCGCAGCTCACGCCCAACAAAGGCCTTGCCCTACTTCACAGTATCTTTGCCTCCGCCACACCACCACCGGGCCCCCCCCGCCCATCACGTGAGCTCGGAGCCATTCCCGCCACCACCATCTGCGCCCCCTTCGACACGCCTCGCGTTTGCCACGGCGCATCCGCGTAGCGACATTTCTTCCTCCGAGCCCGAGCCGGGGTCCTCTGAACCGTCTTCCCCCGCACCTCACACTGCAGCACAACTCATTCACTCTCCACAGCCGACCAACTCGCAGCTGCCACAGATTCTGACGCAAGACGTGATATCTGCGCTGCTCGGTATGCCACCGAGTCGCACGAGCAGCGTCGCATCGTCGCATCGCCGATACGAGGGTGACATCGAGAGTAGCGACGATCTGCACGAGGCTGATTCGCCGATCAACGAACGACCGCAGACGCATGCCAGTCGCACCACCAGGAAGCACGAACTGGGAGACGTCACGCCGCGCCCTTCGCTACGTGGATTCGCATCAGCCGAGAAGGTAGTTATGACTCCCGTTGCTCCTCCCTTGCCATCCCATCACACTGCACCTACTGTTCCTCCGAATGTGGCATCATCTGTCCCCTCTGTACTAGCTCATCATCCCCAACCGGCCCCGACTGTAGCGGTGACCAACCCCGCCACCGTCACGGCGGTGCCTCGTCCTAGCAACGGCACCTCCCCCGCACCCCGGGCGCTCGTGCCTTTCCACCATGAGGACTCGTCCCTGTGGCCATACCCACGCGCACCATTAGACGATCGTGACGATATCGTCGAGCTGGACTTTGCGGACACGAGCGCCCTGAGCGACGTCGATGCGTTCGAACGGCAACGGCAGAACGGCAGAAGCGGCGCGAAGGTCACGAAGAAGGATAGAGCGAAGGAGCGGGAGGAGATCGAACGTTCCTGGGATGTACCCGGAAGTATTGGCACGAACGCCGCATCCACCCCGGCTCGTACGGTGAAGTCCGGGAGTGGGCTGGCGGCGTCACCCTCGCCACAACCGGGCGCTCCTAAATCTGGCGCGACGTCTGTGCCAGTCAAAGCTCTCGAATCGTGCAACGGAGGAGGACCGGCAACGGTCCTGCCGATCAGTAGCAAGTCAAAGGCAAAGGCCAAGCCTGCCTCCAACGGGACGAACGCCAAAGTCCCAGCATCGAACGCAACTCAGGCCAACGGCGCGGCGAGCGCGGCGATCGTCGGGGCCATGCACTCGCACTCGCAGTCGAATGGCGCCACGTCGTTGCGGACGACGGACCGAAACGAATTTGTGAGGGAGGTGCTCACTCTGATTCACGTGCGTTTTTCTGTCCTCGTCTGCGGCGCTTCATTCATGCTTTGACTTTCTTCTGTCTTTTTTTTTTATGCATGCATGACGTTGGTTCGTCGATAGACGGATCCCTCGTTCGTGGACCGACTGTGGACGGAATATCGTGCGCGGGCTTAGAGGCAGGCGGTTCTTTGCCCATGGTTGGCGTATCTGTTACCGTGCACTTCACGTTCCTTATTCCTCTGGTGCCTCACCGAGATATGAATGTGGATGTATTGTCGTGATGTATCACACCTGCACTGACATGTATTCACATTCCACGTCGTTATGTATGTGAGTGCCTCAAAAACTGGGTCACGCTGTGTAGATGTGAGGGTGAGTGCACGCAAAGAACCTCGTTTGAGGGCTTTTCTGTATAACGGAAACTGTTCGAGATATCATACAAGTCAGAAAGATACGAGATGTGAGTCATACGGTACGGTTGCTAGAGCACTTGGAATCAATCAAACAATGAGAATCGGACAGAAGGTAGATGACACCATGTGCCAATTGGATGCAGTATCCGTCAATCCTGCCCTAGGTCCTACTTCCCAACGGCGGATGGCCACAGAAGTGACCAGAGAGGTTTCGCGCGGCGACGATTCGCTCAAGAAAACTCGGGACAGGTCGCCGTGCGCGTGGCTCGTAAATACGAATGAATGGCGGCGGGTCGAGAAAGATGTTCTGTAGCGCGGGAAAGATTCCCACTCCTTCGGCGACCGCTTCCAACGCTCGGCAGACATGTAGCACAACGTCATGGCCTAGTCGCAGATCCTCCACAGCGGCGAACGGCTCCAGGAGATCCAGCCATCGAGCGGTCTCCGTGTGACCATCCCAGTATGATTGTGAAGGTGGAGGGAAATCCCAGATCTCGAGGAGTACCAAGGCGGAGATCGGGTCGAGCAAGGACGACCTGCAGACCTGGGCCAGCGATGAAAGCTGCCTATCCAACCCTGTGCACCTGACTTCCGACGAGAGGAACGGGCGCCTACGGTTTTCTCTGAACATTTCGATTTGGAGTTTTATTGCTGGAAGTGCGCAGACACGCTTTGTGGCATGTCTCGAACGATTCTGTGTGACTGATCAACTGGCGAAGTTCTGGGACGACAAAGTCGAGGGCTTCGAAAAATGATAGCTCGAGGTTGTTGAGAAGGGGAACCAGGATTTGGGCCAGTAAGTCCTCCAAGTACTCATGGATGCCCTCGAAAACAAGTTTGGTGAGAAAAGGGAGGACAGAGCGTGTGAGCGGAGGTCGAGGTCGACTTGTAAGATATTGAGGGGATTTGAATTTAAGGGAAAGGAATTCAAGTCCGGACATGGCCGACAGGGCGGTGACCAAAGGCTCGGGCGAAATGTGACTGGAATCGGGAATATCCCCAAGGGACAGACGGACAAGGTGATTGGCAAGCAAATGCAGTTTCGGCAGTCCTGGGAAACGGACAATTATTCAACACAAGTCCTCGCAGAAGTGGGGCGGATCCGCCTAAGAACGAATCCGGGAGGGTCGTCATGGAATCTTCTTTCACTAAAAGGATCAGAGATGTCAGTTCTGCATCGCTGTTGCCAAAATTTCCCAATGTGAAGTTGGAATGTCAAGCAAGACATGCGTTCGCGGTGTTCCGACTCGAAGGCAGCAGCTATGGGAAACCCCTAGCAGTGGTCAACGTTTGATTCCGAGGATTTTATCACCACAGGCAAGGCTGGCCAGACGTCCGCCATCTCAGATATGGGTATTCTTCCTTTGTACAAAAGTTGCAGATTGAGGCGACGTGGCGATGCAAAGACGATATTTCGCCATCTTTGACACACATGTATCAGTGTGCGCCATCCGTCTCTCCATACTACTATGCGCCAGTCATTCTTATTCGCATGTCACTCGGTCTAGAATGGATCGAGCAGCCATTTGGACAAACAGAGCAAATAAAGACATACCCCGGCCCCGGCGACGTGGGCGATCACTCCCCTTCCTTCCCCTGAGCCCTCAAAGAGACCACCTTGCAGAAGAGGACTATGTGAAGCTTAGATTTTCGAAATGACAATGAAGCTCACTCGACGTACAGGCGAAAGCTCATCGGTAAAAGGATATCGTTACTCACGTGATTCAGACGGCGAATTTACACACACAATACAGAGCACATCCTCTGTTCAAGTACCCACTCACTTCCCTTGTCCATCCAAAACAACAACACGCCGATCTTTGTCACAAAGGTACAGTAAGGACACTTCGTCGAGTATCACTGCAATTCGTGCAGGCACGATGCATCGCCCACCCTCGTCTACTACACACTGCAGGTCAATCGTTGCCCTAATGCTAATGGTACTTCTGCTGTCATCATCCCGGCCCCTACCACCCGCCATGCCTGCTCCTCACCTCCCTGTGACAACACCTCGCATCGACCCGTTTGCTGCGCCCCAAGCGTTCGTACCTAGCGAAATACGGACCCCCCTCGACCAGATGATGTCATCAACCTGGACCTTACCACGACAAGTGCGCTCGGTGGCAGTCGACGCATTGGTAACAGCGATGGCGGAAACAGCATGAAGCTCTCTAAAGAGGATGGAACAAGAGAGTGAAAGGGGATTTGTATCAAGTCCCTAGTCCCTGACACGATGCAGGCTAACGGCGCGTTACTCCCAAACTCTGTCTCAAGTGCTCCGATTCAGTTGTTGAGGCGAGGCGCTCGCACTCCAAGTCGAATGTTGCCGTGCAGTTGCCGACGGCGGACCGTAACATGTTTATGAGACGGGAGTACAAGTTCTTTCATGTCCTCTTTCTTCCCACCTTCTACAACACTTCTTTTGCACTCCGCCCTGTTTTATTATTTCGATAGGCATATCCGTCGTTCGTGGATCGACTTTAGCTATCGTGCGTGAGCTTAAGCGGAGGTGGGAACCTTCTCTTCTGTTGGCGTTGTTCTCCCTCTCCATTCCCTGTTCCTCTGGTATCGCATCGAGATATCAGAGTAGATATAATGCCGGGATGTATCACACCTGCATCGACCGGTATGCATATCCGGTGCGATGCTCTTATGTGTTGTGGGGGTGACTCGGACTGAGAATGTCTGATTTTGTTCCAATTACACAATGGACGCATGAGTGTCTCTTATGTCATAATAGCTAAGTGCTGATGCGACTTTTTTTTCTGGGAACACCACCAATGAACGTGGTTTTTTGTGTCACACGTCGATGAGGAATGAGGTCAATGCTTCCGTTGTACTCAACCCAACTCAACGCGATATTGTGCGAGCCGTTATTATGCCTACTGTCCTTCCGAAGGTCGACTCTCCTCTGGTGCAACATGTCGCCAGTGAGGATCCCAATTACCTCGGTGCATATATTGTTTGCCTCAATCAGGTGGAGGAACTTGCTGCCTACACTGGTTGGGAAATCAACTTATGTGAATGACAAAACTGTAACATTTTGAAAAACAAAATTTATTATTTTCATACAAATTTGTAGCAAACAATTTTGTGAAAATTAATTAATTTTGTATTTTGTTACAATAAATTTGTGTTACAAAATGATGAAATAAGTAAATAGTATTGACAAGATCTCAGCACATACATTATATTTAACTTATTTTAAAATTTTGGGTGAAACATAATTGTGAAAAAATCAAAACTGCAAAATTTGGGTTTATGAAAAAGGTGGAATAAAAATTGTGAAATTTTTGGAATTTTTAAAAAGGTTTTGTGACTTGAATAAAGATGTTAGGGAGAGAAAGTTTTGTTATAATCATTGATGAGAACAAAATCTAGCCCTATAGAAAACATAATGTTATCATTTTTAATGAAGGAAATTTTTGAATACATTCACAATTTTGTTAAAGGAAAAATTTTGACAAAACAGAATATGAAATCCTAAAGTTGTTTCATCATTTTGTCATTGGAATGAAGATGTCAGGGAGATAAAGTTTTGTTATAATCATTCATGACAACAAAATCTAGCATTTTAGAAAATATAATGTTAACATTTTTCATGCAGAAAATTTTTGAATACATTCACAATTTTGTCAAAGGAAAAATTGTGACAAAACTGAATATGAAATCCTAAAGATGTTTCATCATTTTGTTTATAACATTTAGATATATTATGGTCAATTCTGAATGATGCTGGACAAGCTATACACCACAAAAAGAGGCCATAAAGTTTGAGCCAAGCCATGACAGCACAAGTGACACAACTTTATGGCCTCTTTTTGTGGTGTATAGCTGTCTAGCATCATTCAGAATTGACCATAATATATCTAAATGTTATAAACAAAATGATGAAACATCTTTAGGATTTCATATTCAGTTTGTCACAATTTTTCCTTTGACAAAATTGTGAATGTATTCAAAAGTTTTCTGCATGAAAAATGTTAACATTATATTTTCTAAAATGCTAGATTTTGTTGTCATGAATGATTATAACAAAACTTTATTTCCCTGACATCTTTATTCCAATGACAAAAATGATGAAACAACTTTAGGATATCATATTCTGTTTTGTCAAAATTTTTCCTCAAACAAAATTGTGAATGTATTCAAAAATTTTCTGCATGAAAAATGTTAACATTATATTTTCTAAAATGCTAGATTTTGTTGTCATGAATGATTATAACAAAACTTTATTTCCCTGACATCTTTATTCCAATGACAAAATGATGAAACAACTTTAGGATATCATATTCTGTTTTGTCAAAATTTTTCCTCAAACAAAATTGTGAATGTATTCAAAAAATTTCTTCATTGAAAATGATAACATTATGTTTTCTATAGGGCTAGATTTTGTTCTCATCAATGATTATAACAAAACTTTCTCTCCCTAACATCTTTATTCAAGTCACAAAACCTTTTCAAAAATTCCAAAAATTTCACAATTTTTATTCAACCTTATTCATAAACCCAAGTTTTGCAGTTTTGATTTTTTCACAATTTTGTTTTATCCGAAATTTTAAAATAAGTTAAAATTTTTTTAATATAATGTATGTCCTGAGATCTTGTCAATACTATTAACTTATTTCATCATTCTGTAACAGGAATTTATTGTAACAAAATACAAAATTAATTTTCACAAATTGTTTGCTACAAATTTGGATGAAAATAATAAATTTTGTTTTTCAAAATGTTACAGTTTTGTCATTCACATAAGTTGATTTCCCAACCAGTGCTAAAAGAACATACTGTGCTATGTCCAGATTCTTGGCTTCTTACTTCTCTATGTGCCCAATCTGGCTGTTTGCCATGAAGTCACCAAGTGCATACACTCATGCAAGAATGAGAGTGACCTCACCGACATTGGTCGATTCATATAACATAGCCCAGATAGTGTGAATAAGTCACAAGACAATGCACCAGTGAATGTATCACACACTTCCAGCTTGAATCCTCTACCCTCCAGCCAATTTACAACTTCCTTGACTGTCCAGTCATTAGGATCTCCGCTAGCTTTCTTCTGACCCTTTCTATCAGGCATTGTGTTGACCGAAGTCTGCTGGAAAGAAAGACAATGTAGATATGGTTGAAGTGTTGGAACTCCGATGGTCACCAGCAAATCTTTGTTGTTGTTGCACATTGCTACATCAACTTTCTGCCACAAACTCAAATTCTAAATTCTAAAACTGATAATTTTTCTCAGCATGTCCAGACACATCAAATTCACCACCACAAAGTCACCCATGGCCATGTATGATGGTTGACAAGGAATCTATATGACATGCTACAGGAAGGGAGGTACATATCAATAAGATAAGAATTGTGCTACAAGGATGCAGTAGTGTATATCATGCTGCGAAAGTCTGAGAAATTTGAGTGTTCATGTTCGATGGGCTGTACATGGCAGGCTAAGCAGAGAACCATGTGACAGGATGAGGCAAGTATGAGATGTATTGTTGAATGTATGCTGGTGGTGTGGGTGATGTTGGGAGTCTTTGACATTTAGCGGTGGGTTGAATTACCATAAAAGGCAATTGTGTTGGCAAGAGAATCGGGACTTCAATCACATGTTAATGGATGTAATTTAGTTATATAGGTTTGTTAATAATAAGATAACTCCTTACCATTTCCCCTACCAAAAAAAAAAGAAATGCAATCTTGTTTCCAATTGATTGGCACACCATCTGCATCATCCACCCATTCTGGCCCAAGCGCCCCTTTTGCGACACAATGTTTTCAGATCACTGCCAATTCTGGAAAGAGGGGAGGACTCAATTATGACCGGGAGCATGGCGGATACCCCATGGAATGGCCGACAGCAGCCAATTTTGATGCATGGCACTGGCAAGAAGAATTGGCTCACTTAATTGAATTGATTCCATCCAGCACTGAGCATGGGCAGGGATGGACAAAGAAGGTTTTCGTCTGCTCCCACCAACTATCTGGGGGAGCTTTGAGTTATGTAAAGAAGCACCCCAATCACACATGGAGATCCAAGATCAAGAAGATAGGTTGCTGTTGCTGAATAGTCATCAAGTCTTACATGGATGTGCCTACCATTCTTGGACAATATGCAAGTGAGCATTCCCATGAAATTGGAATTGCTAATCTCGCTTACACATGAATGTCATGCATAGCATGTGATAAAATTAAATTCATGCTGTTAAAGAAGGTTGATCCATGGGAAATAGTAAGTGCCTGTATTGAATTTATTTTATTTTTATTCACTAACTTAATAATGGAAAGGTACACAATATTCAGGATTCATCGCCTGATGGCAGCCAAGACCGATTCATCTTGCTCCGGGATGTAAGCCGCATGGCCCAGGAAATGGAAGATGAGGTTATCAGGCTGCATCCAGAGGATGCTATCTCCACCAGGCTCTGGTTGGACAGATTTACAGATGAAAAAACAAGTGTTTTTTACAAAGACAGGCTGCACAGTGCCCCATCTCAATCAAATCTGCAGGAGGATGCATATGTATTATGCATCCAGACCCCTTTCCAAATGGAGGCATTCTGCTGCCTTGGGAATGGCTTCATCAGGATTGATGCAACTCATAATATTACTCAATATCTGGACTTCTTATTATTTACCATGATCACATGCGATCACTGGGGACATGGTGCATAATATTTACTAAATGTCAATTTAGTGCACTTACCTTTTCTGGATAGGTGTGCCTGTTGCCTGGATGCTGGCATCCAATGGAACAAAGGACACAATATCCTTTTTTGTCCATTGGGTCAGGGATGCCAGTCCGGCTATCCAGCCGTCTATTATTATGACAGATTGTGATGCCATGCAGATTGCCACCCTGAAGATCGCCTATCTGGGAAGTCAGATATGGCTTTGCAAGTGGCACGTGTTGTGCACAATGCAATCACACTTCAATGCTAACAATTTTCCTGATCTGTGGGATAAGATCAAGAGATGGGTACATACAGATGATCAGGCTGACTTTCTACAAATCTGGGAGATCTCCACTGATCCTCAGGTTCCAGAAACTTTTGTGAACTATCTTGGGTCTCAATGGATGCCTGTGGTGCATATGTGGTCCATGGTTTACTGGAAAAATTGACATATCTTTGAGGAAGGGGACACCAACATGTTGATCAAAGCATATGTGATCCTCCCGATCTAAAGATAAGATGACTCAATCTTTTTAGATATCATCATGTCCTCAAATCACATTGGCTCGACGGCAAGCACAATTGGTGGATTGATCGAATATTATTTGTTCTAGTGTGTTGCATGGTGCCATATCACCAAAACAGGCATGAATGGCAGAACGTCAGGCTCGATGGTCGGGACCTGGTGGCTGACAGGCGTCATTAATTTTCACCTGTGCCAAGAGCATCTCACAAGATTTGATCTTGCAATTCGATGAGATCTGCTTTTACGTTGCTTCACAGTCCTGTTCCAGTGCGTTTTACTCAATCAATCTGATGAAGTCCACTTGTGATTGCACAGATTATCCCTGGATTAGATTCTGCAAACACATTGCAGCAATCTACATCCACTTTCCCTACCTCTGTCCTGAGGGGAGCACACAAAAGGAAAGTGCAAATAAATCACCTGACCCCCCATCCCCATCATCTTCTTCATCCACACCAAGGGAGAGCCTAGTATCTCTCTCACAGGAGATGATATCATTATCATGTGATCTCACATCTAGGCTTGAAAATGCTAATCAAACAGTGGAGATCGTTGAGGCCATGTGGGCTGCCAAATATGGTTTGGCAGCTACAATCAATTTAATTCAAGGCTCTAAGGTCTTACCTGATAAGGATGTGATTGCGCCCAATTAGAAAATGTGGACAGAGACAGCCGAGCATATGGGTGTCAAACTCAAATGGGGCCCAAAACAATGGACCTGTCTCCCTGATGCATGGGGATTGACAGTATGAAGCATTGGCGTCGCTAAGAAAAGTGCTGCCATGTTCATGATGATCCATATGCTGGGGGCGATGGTTGGGCAAGTGTGCCAAGCCTGATGCAACATCTGCCACCACAAATGCATGCATGTGTGCCCTTGGGGAACTGTTGTCCCTCCCTTGGAACCCCCCTCCCTCCAATGCCACCACCTCCCTTGCACCAGGTCCCTTTGGACTCGCACTGCTGCCTCTAATGGCCTCAGCTGTTGCTGTTCCTTACAATACAAAATCTTTTTTTGTATCAATTTAATTTATTTGTCTAATAGCTAATAAATAAGTCATTGAATATGTAATTGAGAAAATGATTTGGTGACATTTAAATGCATAATTGATGCACTGATTCTCTTGCCAACACAATCACCTTTTATGGTAACTCAACCCACCACGAAAAGAACACAACTGATGTTGGGTGATCATGCTGCCAGAGGCTGGCATTAACCAGTTTTAGAATTTGAGTTTGCAGCGGAAAGTGAATAACTCCTGCAAGTTGATGTTTGGTGTTCCATGCAAACAACAATAAAGCCATCAGAGTTTCAACACTTCAACCATAACCCCTATCATCTTTCTTTCCGCTGCATTCCTGGATAGCAGCAGACTTTGGTCAACATGATGCCTGATAAAAAGGGTCAGAAGAAAGCTAGTGGAGATCCTAATGACTGGACAGTCAAGGAAGTTGCAAATTGGCTGGAGGGTAGAGGATTTGAGCTGGAAGTGTGTGATATGTTCACTGGTGCATTGTCTTGTGATGTATTCACACTATCTGGGCTATGTTAATTCCTGAGCAGACCAAAAAATTACTGGCAGTGTCCTTCTTAGCCTTGATGCAGGTCTCCTCAAGTCTGAAATTGGGATCATCCCATACTGGGGGCGGTGTTGCTGACAAATCTGTTCATGTGCGAGATGAGCACAAGGGAGTTGAACAAGACGATGAGTTCTCATGAAGGTCAGGGATCTCAGTGACAACAAGGCTGGAGCAATTGTGTACCGCAGAGAGGAAATTCAAGTGGTAAGTCTTCGCGTTTGAAGACTTAAGGATGTGAGAGGCTTTCTGGGGTGTTTGCTTGATTCCCTGCAAGCCTACAGTCCTGAAGCTGAAACCAGTGATATTTCACAGGAGAACAAGCTTAAGGCTTGTTCTTGTTAACTGGCAGCCTTATATACATGAGGAACACTATATCAAATAATGTCCTTAAGGACACATTGAGGTGATCAAGGTGAGAACATGCTGGAACCTGAAGGACTACACAAGTCTATAAATGAGTCATGAAACACAAAGTAGACATGAGGTCTGTCTGGGTAGGCTAAGCCAGTTGCTGGTCCAGTCCAAAGTACCGGTTCTGTGACATCACCCCCTTGTTAACATCTCAGCCACTATAGGGAATGATAGAAGATCTGCAACAGTGGAGGTGGTAATGGATTTGGTCTTTGGGAACTTGACAGACTTTGTGAGCTTTACAGTGATGATGGGGAGTCCTGCAGCATTCAGCGAGATGTGTTGAAAATAGACGCAGTATGTGTGATTAGATAGCAGCAGATGATAAGATCGCAGGCAGATCTATCAGACAATAGTTCAGTTTGGTTGACACAAAACTAATATAAATAATGTACCTATCAGACAATAGCTACAAGGCGTCGTTAGTACTGTGAGATAAGATGTCATAGTGTCACAAGAACCG